>WEIT01034712.1:87630-142979 GCA_013389985.1 Dryoscopus gambensis
CCAGAAGTTCACTGCAATACAAAACCTTCTCAAAATTTGGAGTAATTATTTTAAAAGACATTCTAAGTCAAAATTTGAGGAATAACACTGCACTCTCACTTTATGGGTTGCAGGAACAAGGACCTAAGGGGTGTCCCTGCCCAAGGCAGGAATTTGGAACGAAATGATCTTTAAGGTCCTTTTCAAACCAAACAATTCCATGATTCTATGACAAAGTAGCTTGCAAAGTTTCTCAGAGCTCCAGAGAATTATATTTCTTTCAAAAGAAAATCTGGAGTCAAATCTTTATTGAGTCCCACCATATAAGAGAAGGTAGGTTGCACCAGCTAAAAATCTGGCCAATTGGTCACATTTTTCCAACCTGTCTTCATTCAGTTTTAATGTCATGGAATGAATTCAGGAATTCTGCAGGGGTTGGACAAGTGTAGAAACCCTCAGGTAATGGGAGCAGGAAAGAACCCTCTTTGCAGGGAAAGAATGGAGTCACTGTCAGCGCAGCAACAGGTCACTTTAGACTTGGGATTCAGGGCAGATTTTTAGCTGCTTTGCACTATGTATAAGTCTTGGGAGCTCAACACTTATCACCGATCCCCCTGTTCCTTTGTGGGATTGTTGTATTCTATTGCAGCAAAATAATGCTGCAAGCAATTTCTTCTCTCAGTGTCATTTTCATTCCAGATTGCTCCATGCCGGAAATTAGCTGGATGGTGTTGTTTAAACTGTTTTTAAAACACAGAGTGTAAAAACCTCACCTCCAGACTCCGCAAGACTTCCCTAACCGACTATGACTGAACGGAAAATTCTGCCGCTCTGATTAAACTTATATGTAGAGGTGAATAAAATATAAAAGAGGTCTTGAGCATCATCTTTTATTTAGTGTCTTGTCCGATAAGTATGATCATACTTTTAAGGATCACAGTATATTTTTAGACACCTTGTAAAGCACTCAAGCTTTTGCTTAGAGTACTAAGAGTGTATGGTTTAATAAGCCAGTTGACAGAACATTAGTGACATCAAAGCCATGGAAAAAACTCTGTTTGCTTGCTCTTCCTTTCATCTGACTTTAAAATACAGTGCAATCGACAGGATTAGGAGAGAAAAGCTCACATACACATGAAAACCAAGTGCATTTCATGAATACTGTGTGATGAACTGTTTGAAAATAATGATTATTTTCAGGAAACTGAGATATTCTTCTCCTTCTAAATGCACATCAGATTTTATGCAAGCCCACTGTCTCAATCTGCTTGTATGTTGCAATTTATCAAGGGGTTTCTCGGGGATACCAGATTGATGCCATCTGGGTATTGTGTAGACAGGAAAAGTACATGATGCTTCGCCTCCTTTCTGCTGTTAACCCCCAGTTTGTCAGGTTTGCTCTTGAAGACACAGAATATTCAAGTTTCTATGTCTAATGTCAGGCTAGAGCCCCAGGAGAGGTGGTAGGTGGTTATATCCATCAGGTCACATCTGACATAAACACCACACATGGGACACATCTCGCCCAACTAAAATGTCCACAGAGCTGGTTTCTTGCAGTACTCAGCAAAGCCAACACAGAGGAAGCAGAGTTTAAGCAAATAATTCATCTGACCTTCTGAGATATTTATTTCAAATGAGCTGCAGTGATCCCTAAAAATGTTTTATTCTCCCCCCTTCATTTTTTTCCTTTCTGCTTTCTTTCTTCGGAGAGTTAGAGCATGTGATTGCAGATATCTGCCTTGTAAATAATGAAAGATAAATTATAAAATCTTGGTTACATTTCTACACAATACTTGAACTTTTCATAGATCTCGTTATCTCCAGAACCATCTTGTTTCAAATGGCATGATGCAGTTTTGGTTAGACTTTTCACTCCTCACAGAAGATCCCATAATACAAAGAGAAGCTATTTGCAAGAAAATCACAGGCAGCAAGCCCAAAACTACACCTGGGTGCAAAGATATTGAAATATCTTCCACTTTGCACATTACCACCTCCAACTGGCTCTCTGAAAGGATGCATTAAAGAGGATGGTTTGTTCTCAGAAAATCAGTGGGAATATGAATTTAGCAAAAAATTACTTCTTGGTTAATTTTTTAGTCATTTGAGTGACAATCTAGTTATACAAAACCTCTCAGAGGCTGCAGTTTTGTACCTTCACCCTTTGGTTTTGCAAAGAATGGGGAGAGAAATTTTGTCTTTAGATCATGGAGATTCAGGTATTATTGTTTGATAAGAAGGTACAAGTCAGGAATGATATGATACCACCCCCCTAAACACCTAAATTACAAACACCTCTGATTCCAAATATCAACCATTTAGTGCTACTCCTCTCAACAGCAGCACTGTGCCCATTATTTGACTTCACCTTGGACTGGAAAAAGTTTGATTTAAAAAGTTGTTATTTGACTTATTTATAAAATACCATCTGGTCATTATCATATGCCCAGAGAAGCTGTGGATGACCCATCCCTGGAAGTGTTCAAGGCCTGATGGGATGGATTAAAGAGGAAGGTTTGCTCTCAGAACATCAGTGGGAATATGAATTTAGCAAAAAATTACTTCTTGGTTAATTTTTTAGTCATTTGAGTGACAATCTAGTTATACAAAACCTCTCAGAGGCTGCAGTTTTGTACCTTCACCCTTTGGAGCAACCTGATTTAGTGAGTGGCATCCCTGCCTGTGGCAGGGAGTAGAACAAGATGTTCTTTAAGGTTCCTTCCAGTCCAAACCAATCCCTGATTCTGTGATTGTTCGGGCTTCATCTGCAGGTCTTGAGGCCTGTTGTTAATGGGAGAGCAGTGTCTTTGAACAAGAGAGCCTTTGCAGTTTACATACTGTGTATCATCTCTGCTTTTCCAATACTTTGCACAAAGTGGTAGAACAGTAGGATTTCCTAATTCACTGGGAAGCCAAGTGCTCATATCTATGTTACTTTCCATATAAAACACTTAGAATACACTCAGCTGTGAATGTTAAGCCAAAGCTGAACAGTGAATTCTCCTTAAGGCCTGATTTTCCAGGCAGTATTTTGCCTATGGAGATGTTTCAGCATTAATTTTGATCATATTCTCTTTCACACCCTCTATCTAAGGTACTAAAAAGGGAATTCACAGGAATTCGTAAGGTGCCATAAGCAATGTTCTCAGAAGTGTAAAAGAAATGAATACGATAATAGCTTTCAAACTAAGTTCTCCTCAATGTGTTTAGTTCACTGGGTGTTAAAGAACATTTAGTAACAGTTTAAACGAGTCAAATGAGGATGCAATCAGAATTCATCAGGTAAGGCACTACCCAAACTGAATGCTATACCCTCTTTGTGCGTGCTCTAAAGGTGTCTCTCCCTTCTTGACCTGTTCAGATGAAAGCTGACTGGCTCCTTTAAAGCACATTTTTCAGGGACATTAATCAGAGCACTGGAAAAGATTTTTTTTTTTTAACCTTTTTAAGCTCAGCCTTTATCTCAGCCCACTCTGCACAATGGGAGCTGTCAGGATTCTGCTGGAAGTTTGTTTCTCAGCAAAGGCTGCACATTGGGCATGTCCGCCTCCAGAAGGAAATCCTATTCTTTTTGTTATTAAGACATTTGTGCCACTCAGAGGTGGATTACAGCACATGTTTCACATCCTCTCAGTTCTAGGTATAGGAGGTCAGAATCTGTAGGAAATGTCATGAGCTGGTGTCAAAGTTTTCACTTGTTTCATCACTCATCCTTGAGATATATTATATAGGTTAGATTTAGATTAGATGTTAGGAAGAAATTCTTCCCTGTGGGGGTGTTGAGGCCCTGGCCCAGAGAACCTGCGGCTGCTCCATCCCTGAAAGTGTCCTGGGCCAGGTTGGGTGGGGCTTGGAGCAACCTGGGATAGTGGAAGGTGTCCCTGCCCATGGCAGGGGAGCTGGAACAAGATGACCTTTAAGGCTTCTTCCAACCCAAACCGTTCTGTGATTTTCTGGTATCAGCCTCATATGGAAAATTCCCATAGACTTTCACTGGGGAAGAAAAAAAGAAATTTTCTCAGAAATTCTTAAGTGCTTCAAATTGAACAATGAATTTTCTTTCCTCCATGGGATTGAATATATTCTTCCATGGGAGATTAGTTGTTCTGTATGCTGATCCACATGTTTTCAGCGTGACTTCTACTGAACTCCTAGACAGAACATTTCCAGGTGTGAATATTTCTTTGTTACACTCCTACTTAAAGCCTTAAGACTGATGCAGACAGAAACAGCAGGTGTCTGGACTGTCTTACAAAAGTATCTGAAGAACTTTTAAATTTAAGGCTAGAGATGTTCTCGCGTATAATATAGTATTGACAAGTAACTCCCTTCAATAATAGCAAACAGGACAGATTTACTGATCAGTCTAATTTAGTTGAATATTTTACAGAAACACATTTTACAAACATATTTATTTGAATATGTTGCCCACACACAGGGCATGAAATGAGACAAAAGGATGGCAAAATGTGGGGTAAATGACTGGAATTTTAAGCAGCATGAATGGGTGATGGTGCAAGTACTCATGTTTTGGATTTTTTTCCATCACACAGAAACATCATCGCTTCAAGTCATGTGCTGAAGCTTTCACCTGGAACATGTGCTCAGTCTGGGCTGGAGAGAGTCACCTGGAGTCGTGTGAGGTGGCCTGTTCACTGCTATTGATACAGAAATACATGATCCCTCCAAATCTCTGCCAGAGCTGCCCAGTCTGACCAAGGATCTGCAGCCAAGGTTCACATGACACAGGAGGTCATTGAGCTTTTGGGGTCCTGTATCACTGCTGTCCGTGATACTGAACAAACTAAAGTGGAGCATGAGTTGGGACACTGAGATGGGAGCCTCTCATTCAAGGAATATATTCCAGGAATGAGACTTAGTAAAGAGTCATAGAATTGTTTAGTTTGGAAAAGACCTCTAAAACAATCAAGTCCAGTCATTAACCCAGCAAGGCCACCTCTTAACCATGTCCCCAAGTGCCACATCTACACGTCTTTTAAATCCCTCCAAGGATGGTGACTCCACCACAGGCATGGGCAGCCTTTTCCAAGGCTTGACCACCTTTTTGTGAAGAAAATGTTCCTAATATCCAATTTAAACCACCCCTGGAGCAACTCAAGGCCATTTCCTATGGTCCTATTGCTTCTTTCTTGGTAGAAGAGCCCACCCCCACCTGGCTGCCTCCTCCTGTCAGGGAGTTGTGCAGAGCCAGAAGGTTCCCTCTGAGCCTCCTTTTCTCCAGGCTGAGGCCCTCAGCTCCCTCAGCTGCTCCTCACCAGACTTGAGCTCCAGACCCTTCCCCATCTCTGTTCCCTTCTCTGGACATGCTCCAGCCCCTCAATGTCAATGAAAATATGAAAATATCTCAACCTGGTGGGATGAATAGAAGCTCATTATCACTCCAAGAAAACTGACAAGAAATAAATAAAACTGTCAGATGAAATTTGTTTTGATTATTTAAGGTAAGCAATAAAACTGAAGTTCAAGAAGGTTCCTGACATGGGTAGGTGGCATTAATTCTTGTCACAGGCAGCCTTAGAAGAAATAATTTGAAATATTCATGTAATATATTAGCTACGAAGTCAGTTGTGAAGGGAACACGCCTGCACACTGCAGGATAAAAAATGATGCAAATATGCAATGTGTAAAAGCCATAAAGCACAAGGAATGAGCCAGTCAGTATTATAGGAAGAAATGTAACACCATCACTCAGGAACACATTCTCAGCATGGACCATCTCAATCATCACAGTGCTTTGCTGTTTTGGACAACCACAAAATACCACAATGAGTCAGAGCACAAATTGATCAAATTGAATCTTAAAAGCTCAGAGTCAATGGACTTCTGGGACTATAATTCTTGAGATACATCTTTTGAAGATAAGCTGAATATCTGGAAAGCTCTCTCTGGTTCTAAGATCTGGCAGAGGATGGCCACATCCATGTCACGACACTCTCTTGCTTCCCCATGTATGTTGACCATGGACAGACTGTCTTTTGAGAAATGTCCATGAACCATATTAGCTCTGTGAGCAGAAAGTTCATGGAACAGTGTTGACCAAAGAAGGGCATTCTTCCAGCAATGTTGATAATTCCCTGTGCTCCTCTCCTGACACAGCTAACTTTGTGTTGTTCTAGCCCTGGTTTTCTGGGTGATCCTCTTTTGCTTAAGAGGATTGGATTAAACAGGTTTGATTAAACCCTTCATTTACATCAGTCTTTTCCTCAGGAAGGACTAGAGTTTTTCTGACTGGTAAGTTGTTATTAACAAATGAGCAATATCAGCTCCTTTGGCTTTTCATGCATGTGCCCAAACAGAGACCACCGTGGGGATTTCTGGGGGATGAAGGATGAGATCCAAATCCAAACCAGGAACCATGTCAGTATAACTGCCTTGCTCAACTTCCACCTCTATAGGCTTTCAGATTTCACCAGTCTTTTCCACAAACTTACAAGTACTTATTGTATAAAAGGAACTCAGATCTTAACCTTGGTATGTTTAGCTGCTGACCTCAATATTTTGCCTGTAAAGTTTCCTAAGATGCATTGTGGATATCGTTAAGAGATTTAGAAAGAAGAATGATACTAAAAGATGAGCAAAACAATCCATATTTTTTCTCTTCTGAGTTTCAGAGTCAGCAAACTAAACAAATATCAGAACCACCATTACATTTTTACTGTTCATTTAGGAAGGACAAACCAAATAAACCTTAAAGACTCCCCTGGAGCTGTAGCCAGACAGGCAACAAACGTGACCACACACCAAATATCTGCACATTGTCTGAGTTTGAAAACAACACAAACACCTTTGAACATGTAACAGTTAGTTTAGGGATACAGGTGGATAAATACAAAGACATATCTTGGTAATCTTACAGGTCTTCAGGCTTTCTGCATTCCCTTTGCAACCTATTAGTGATCTGTCTACTAATATTAAATAAGCTCCTTTAAAGAATTTTCCCTAGATTGGTTTGAATCAGGAACTTGGAGATTTGAAATAGGCACTCCTTCATTCCAGTTAAAATAAAATTGTGTTTCTGCTGAAAAGTCAGTTCAAGAAAACTGTACATGTGTTCCTAAACTGCAGTTAGGCTGGGCACTCTGGTGCCATCATTCCAGATGAGGTGGTTGATCCTGGACAAAATAGTCGTAATATGGAGGAGGAAAACAAAATCAGGCCATTGCCTGCTACTCGACTCTTAGGCAAACACTATCAATTTTGGGCAGGATTTTAATCACAGAGACCTTTTATTGTCCACAGATATTTTCCTCTTGGAGGAAAAATGTAGGACATTGCTGGTGTTATTCTATTGAACTTGAATGAGAATGAACCATGTATTTTGGTAAATTAAAACTGGTAGTTTGAAATATATCACTGTGCTTTAAAATTTCTATTTTAATGATAATTTAAAAATAAAGGCAAAACTCATCATTGCTCTTCACCTAGTACTCTTATTTTTCAAAGAGAAGAATTCTGGTTTTGTTGTTTATTCTTGGCTGCTAAAACACAAAATGTAAGGTACTTTTTGATACTCCCTGGTAACCCAGGTAAAATACCAAAATATTCTTAATTTATTTAAATAAATATATAGATTTTCATACATATGAAAATGTATGAAAATACATTTCATTGTCTTGGAAAGGAGAAATACAGTCTTATTTACCAGATAGTGACTGATATTTTACTCACAATTTGTACTGAGTCTGTGTGGGCATGGGGATTCCAATGAAAATACACAACATCAACAGTACAGAATTGCTCTCATTAGGTAAATATCCCCCTCTCTTGTTCTTGCTTCCAGCTGTTTAAATCAACAATGAAAACTGCAGTTGGAACAATGCCAGGTGACTCTGATGAATAAACTGCAGAATTAAAATGAAAAAATATTTCCTATAAGCTGAAAGGAATGGTAATTAAACAAAAAGCTTTGAAGACTTTTCAGAAAGGAAAAATATTTACCTTTGAAAAGTTAGTAACCAATTCTACATAATTTTAAAGTCTAAAATTTATATAAACCTTGACCAAGCAAATATTTATGTTCTTGTTCAGCTTTACTTATTTAGATGGTAAAGACAAAGGTGTGTGTGTTCTCATTTTGTTCTTGCAGAGTCACTAGTGTTAGGAATACATCAGATAATCTGTCGAGCTGTAATTAATAGCGTGTGATTTAAAGCATTTTACTTTAAAAATGTTGTAACAATTCCCTGTTCTGCTCTAACCTAAGTAGGAAGACTGACTTGCTAGCTCAAAAGTATGAGGGGATTAATTTGATTCTGTATATCATTTTTAATTTATTGAAATGATATCATTACATAATGACAAATGGCGCCTCTAAAGTATTTTTAAATTTATCCTAGTATCACCTAAAACAGGAGTTAAATCACTTTTTGTAAATAATGCATTTAAAGTGAAATTATCATTCTCAGTTTTTAAATTACCACAGAACAAACAGATGTTTGTTTCAAGTGTTTCTAATTTCTTTCTTAGAATGGGATCCCAGAGTAGAGGCATTAGAAAAACTGCTTTGGCAAGTTTGGGGTTTTTTGTGGATTTTTTATTGTTTAGCTCACTTTCAGGGCTGCACTTGATTTTGAGAGGCTGGGAGAGGTTTTGTACAAATCGTTGATGTACATATCTTCTTTGCTGATGCTGGGCCAGACGCCCAGGCAGGAGTGGGAGCAAGGAGTGCTCAGAAACTCCGATCTCGCCTCAGTGGCCCCTGGGACTCAGCAGGATGCACTGTGGGATCCCTGATGGGCTAGAGATGACTTGTGTTCCCTTTCCAGAACAAAGCTCTGCCTTCTCCACTACTCCTTCTCCTTCTTCCTCTCTGTCTTTCTTTACTCTCCCTTCTTTGTCCCTTTCAGAGACTCTCTTTTCCTGTTGCCTGCATGATCATGTTCTGTGACTGAGTGATTATAAAGAGAAAATAGCCAAGTCCACACCCCTCTCTGCATGTGCAGACATTGCAGACAGGTCCCATAAATCAGTCTGACTGATTTATTTGTATAAGGACTATTGATTTTCTCCTTCTCTCCATGAACCAGAAGGTGGCATCTGATTACTGGCTTGTAAATTTGCATCTCTTCTATCTTCACTGCCACGGTCAACTTCAGTGAATCCTTTTCTTTACATATTTGTCAGTGTGAGCACACAAAATTTATGCCCATCTGTCTATATTCTTCAGTCAAACACACACACACAAATATAATTGTTAACCAGTTTATGTTATGATTTTAATATTTAACCAGGCACTGAACTGTTTTGCTTTAAGTCTGAAATCACTGTGCATTTATTGACGGGTTCAGCAACACAGTCCAGGAGCTTGATATTACTCCCATTCTCCAAACTGGAAAATGAAAGCAAAAGAGATCCAAAGGTCTCCTTCAGAGGCAGACAGAAATGTTGTGACAAAGTACGGAATATTTAAATTTCCTTGCTTTCACTCTTGGTCCTCCACCTACAAGATGAGTCGAACCAGGTGTTCTATTTTATAAAACCATGAAGTCTGTAGACTGCTCAAGTGTGTGACCTTAGTTTCTAGGTGTTCAGACCTGAGTGAGTAATTAGTGTTTGGGCCTCAGTTCTGATGAAGATGAGCAAACATTCTGTATTCCCAGCACAGCTGATCCACAAGAAGATGAGCTGCTCCTGTTAACCTGTGAATGTTTGGATCTTTTTAACCAAGTAGGTGATTTGCTTAAACCCAAAGGTGTTTGGTTCAATTCCCTTTGCACTAAGTAAAGGATAGTTCTTAAACGTGATTGCTATAATACTAGAGGGGATTTTTGTGAGAGCGGAAGTATAAATAATTGGCTTTTCTTATGAGAAACAGCTGGGCAGAGGTGCAAAGAGAGCTTTCAGTGAAGTCTGTGGGTTCACAGTGTAATGGCTGTCAAGACCTACATTTTAGAAAAGTTTGGAGGAGTTGTATCATGTTAATTGCTAAATGTTAGGATTCACGATGTTTGGAACTTTCTGGCCTCAATTATCAGAATTTGTTTGCAGTTGAATGGTGTTTTCCCTGACAGAAAGTGTTGCTATAATTTTTATAGAGCACGGACAGGATCTGCTTGCACAGCTTAAGAGAACACACTGTGCTCTGGACAGCTGGAAATACGAATGCATGACACACACTCCTGTTTCTCCCTAATCCCATAAGCAGAGAGCTTGAGCCAAGAAAGATCATTTAGAAAAAATCGTGGAAAGCTGGACAATGACACAGAGACTTCTGAGCTTCATGGCAAAGCCAAAAACCAACCTCCATCTCCAGGGAAGGAGCAGGAATTACTGGTGCAGGTTGTGAATGTGAGTATTGCAAGGTGACAGGAACATGGTAAAGCAGCAGTCAGGACTGGAAGATGGGAACTGACAGGAGTGAGCTGTTCAAAATCAAAAAGAATATAGTTAAAGGTGATGGGATGCTGATTTATTTAATGCAACAGTAAAGAAACAAGAAGGAATATCTTGGGTGAAAGGGAAGCTGTCTGGGTCAGAGTCACACAGGGGAAGGATGAAAGAGTTATCAGTGCAGTAATTCTTGAAGTCCTTTATAGATTGTCAAGAGAAGCCATGCGAGTAGAGGGAGGTTTCTGTGACAATTTCATAAATATAGTGCTTTAAATGAACTTATATGTATGTATACTTACAGACATAAATAATGTATTTTATACTGCAGTGTGGTTATAAATCATGCAATCTATACATTTCCAAGATTAAATTGTTGTTAAGAACTAATCATTAAGATGTTCCAGCTCTCAGATGAAAGCTGAAGAACAACAAAAAAAGAAATTGCCAATAAAATTCACTTTCTCCTTTTAGAGCTGGCAGATTTCTCTGAAAAATTCAACTAGCAAACCTGTAGCAAATCAGGTTTGGATTAGATTTTGCCAAATAACAAGGATTCTACTGAAAGCAGATCCTTTGGGAGGGTTATGTACATCCAAGCAAGGAGGACTCACTGAACGTGGATGGTGGCTGAGGTAAAAAATCTGTTCCACTTCTTGTCTTTGTGTTCAGCCCACATTCACAACTTACTCCACTTTTTTCCTGACTGCATTTGAATCTTTTTGCACTGTTTTAATTTCTTTTCTAGTTCTCACTTGGTTTGATTTTACAATTCTGTTTTCATTTTCTATGAGGCATCCTTTTCCATTGTGCAACATCTTCTAAATCAATTTATATTTATTACCCTGTCTCTGATTATGATAAATACTCAGAGATAAATGAAATATGCCGTGAAACATAAACTCTAACTGCTTATCTAGGCAAAGAAGCTTTGAATAAAACGGTTCAATTTGAAATTTAGAAAAATAGAAGGATTTTAGTCATTAAAACAGTGCAGAATAGCCTTCAAGTAGGAGAATTTTAAGCATAAAGTACTCTCAGCTCCCAGGATGGAGTTCATTTTGCTCATCAAAATTATTTTCTGGTATCAGTGTTTACAGCAATAATAAAATTATTATTATTTTTATAAGACTTTTCTGTCCTGAACTTTACAAAAAAAGTAGAAAGAATAAAATGCATCTTGCATCACATTAAATGTCAGCAGAACAAACATCTGCAGATAAAACCATGCCAGACTTCCTTCACAGTCCATGGGGAGACAAATGGTCAGTTGGGGAGGCCTGATGTCATTTCCCCCTTAGAAATTTAATTTTAGAAGAAAGTAACTATTTAGAAAAGGAATCTCTACAACTAATTTACTCATAGGTGTAAACCCTGTGTGGTTTTAGTATCCAAAGATACCACACCAAAAGCTACAGAAATGGGTCTGCTCATGGATTACACGACTTTGAAGGCTAAAAAAGGAATCCATGTGATTCCTTTTCCTGTGTGTGTGTGAATATGTACATGTGCAGCTTCCACAAATGAATCCAAAGAGGAAAATTACATATGAGCATGTAACTACTTCATTATATCCCTTCCACCTTCTGCTGCCACAGTGTTACACAAAGCTTTTCTTTAGAAAAGACAATAATTTTGTTCTAACATGCAGAACACCTGGCTCCCTAGAATATCATTATGGGGAAGGAGTGCTTTTATTGTTTTATGATGGTTGCTATCAAAAAACAATAAGAAGAGTAAATGTGTTAACTGATATCTAATTGTCTTTCTATGGCTGGTTTGACAGAACAAAACACCAGAGCCTTCTGGAAGCAATTAAAAATATTAATAAAATGGATTTGCTGTGCACATTTATTACTGATCACAACACAGAGCACATGAGTACACGACATATCCAAAAATTACAATATTAAGCAGCATAAAGTGCTCTTTTATTTTACCTGGACTTCACTCTTTGTTGTTGTGACCTGGGAAACAAACCCAGAGAGAAAATAGACAATCTGGTTCAATCACATAAATGAATAAAAAATGAAGTCACTAGACTTTCTTCTCAGTGGTTTGCAAACCTTACCCCTGACATAAGTTCAGTCAGGTAAATCACAGTGAGGAATCTGTGGTCTATGTTTTCATCTTTGGCCATGTAATTAACTGGTTTGTGCTGTTTGACAGATGGAGCTTACACACAGTATCCAGAAATAAACAGAAATTATAACAATTTTGCTGTAAGTACAAACACATCTCATTTTTTTTTTGTGAAGATTAACAGGTTTCCTGAATTGTTTGAAACACTGACGTGCACCTAATGGAACAGACATAGAAAACCCTGCTCAGCCAGTCCTTTGCCATCCACTTCTGATACAGGAGCTTCTGCTCAGAGGTTTTCTCAGAACAGGAAAGTGTGTGTGTGCTTGGATGTGTACATGGTGGCACAGGTTGAACAAAGAAGGCAAAATTTCTATCCAGAAAAATAAAATTCAGCCTAATTGTGGAAGTTAAGCCTACTCTTTTAAATTATTTCCATACTGTGAGCCTTTTACAGCTGCAAATAGATTAAAGGAGTGTTTAAAGGTATAGCATTAAATGAGTACAAATAACTGTTTTACGTAAGTTGCCTGGGGTACATCAGTAGCCTTCTAAATGATCAAAAGGTATAGCTGGAGGCAAGGTCCAAAACCACCTGCTTATATAAAAGCCTTTTATATGAGGTAGCTGATATCATACATTTACATTGATCTTCCTTTAAACACTGTAATGAAATCAGCATCAAAATTATGTTAAGGTACTGTTATAACTACCTTAAAGAGAGGGGAACAGGAGAAGTAACAGTTCCATCCTTGCATTGCCCCGTGTGCCACGGCATTGGGATCATGGATTCCACCTGCACCTGGCTGCAGATCAGCAGGGCTAAGGTGTTTTAAGATTTTTTAAGACATTTTGAGATTGATTCAAAGCTCTGAGGAACGCTTTTCACTTTAAACACCTGAGCAGGTGCAACCACCTCCACCAAGGCCTTCAGCCTTTGCTGAAGGCTTGACCATGGATGATTGGCTGAATAAGACCCAGACCAGATTCAGACATTTTGCTATTATTTTCCTACAGACACTTTGCCGGGCTGCAGGGTTTTCAAGCAGCATTAAGTGAAAAAAGTTCATTTAGAAACAACTGGAAGTGCGGCACTTCCAAAAATTTCAGACTTAGTCATATAAATTACTTCACAATTCTGCGTATCTCAACAGTGCAAGAAGCTTCACTTTTCTAGGCAAAGTTAAATCACACCAACATCTGCACCATTATTATTCTCTGTGCATTAGTGACATTATTTTTTCAAGGTTTACCTTTTGAATCAGCTCAGTATATCCTGATATCTGTAACGTGCCCACTCCTAAGCACAATCTTTTAAGCAATAGTATTTATGCAAGGCATTTGCACTTCTTCTTAGGTGAGTTAAATATCATGATAGATAGAGCATTAACTGTCTATCAGTCTCTGTATCAGAGGTTGGACAGGGCTCTGAACAACCTCTAAGTTGTCCCTGTCCATGGCAGGATGTTGGAAAGAGACGACCTTTAAGGTCCCTTCCAACCCAGACCATTCTATGATTCTGTTTGTCCCCATTCCTGCTGTAATAACCAGGCACCGACAGTACAGCACAAATCAAAAGCACTTCGAGGCTGTGACTAGAGGCAGAAAAAGTAGGAAACAAATTCTGAAGTAGTAATAATTAGTTTTCATTGACTCCTATGGGAACTGAGGATGGTGGATTAACATGGAAGCAGAGGCCAAGTTAGGAGAGATCAATTTCATTTTGTGAGACCGCCACTGACAAAACCAGGAGTATTTTTCTGTTTCTTGTTTACCAAGAGAGGTTCAAAACCTGCAACTGAAGAAAGTGCTCCTCATATGGCCTCTCTGAGGAGTACTTTAATAAAACTGCAGCCCTGCCTCATGGTTTGCAGGATGTGGAGCCAATCTGTGCCTGCAAAGCAAATAACCAGATATTTTTTCATATAATATTGCTGAGATGTTTCTTAACTATTAAAAGTAGAAGACAAAAACCCAAATTCAGAGCGCAGCCAGATTCATTTTTTCTTAGTAAAATATGGCAATGTAACTGATGTTTTACTTCCTCCTTAGAAAATAAAATATTTAGTTCACTTTTAACAGGGGGAAAAAAAAAAGAGGAGAAAAAAAATCAACCCAAGGAAAAGTCCTAAAAAGAAACCTGCAAAGCTTAAAGGACATTGATCAGCTCCTTCTCCCCCATGAACACATGCACAATAGAAAGCTTTTAAAGTGCCCTTATTGTCGGGGTACTGACCTTGTTTAAGAAAGAAAATGACATCTTTGTGTTCTGCATTTATTCCCTAACTGGGTAACTTCCATCCAAAAACAGGGGAAAAGAAAGAAAAAAGACCAAAAAAAAAAGGGGTTTTTTTTGAGATTTATGATACTTAGACCATATTGCTTATAAAAAGATGGAAGACTCCACAATTATGTGCATTACTTTTACAGAGAAAAGTGTTTACAAAGTCTAAGGAAAAGGAAAAAAACCTTCAGCCAACCTCAGGGTTTAAAAGCCTTTTTCAAGATATCTTTTTTTCTCTCCAAGGTGCTGAGCTGGCGTCGATAAAAGACCTCTCTTTGAGAATAAAATGCAAAAAGTCAAAACAGTTTTCCATTTTAGAGGAAGCCTTTCAATATGTTTGCCACCATTTCAATGAGTTCTTCCCCTCTCTGGATAGTCGATATAGGAACGTTAACCATATTTTAAGCAAGATAAAAACTAAAAAAAAAAAAGGAAAAAAAAGTGTTGTTTGGGCTGGTGCTTAAAGACTGCAAAATTCCTGATAAAGTTTGGCTAAAAGACACTGGGATAAAATCTGTGAGACAATGGCACACCTCACAAATACAGAAGTATCTAAAAGGAGGGTGTTGGAGGATGGACCAGGCTCTGCTCTGTGGGGTCCAGCAATGGCACCAGAGGAACGGGCAGGAACTGATGTCCAGGAAATTCCACCTGGACGTGAGGCAGAAGAACTTTCCTGTGCAGTGACTGAGCACTGAACAGAGACCAGAGAGGGTGTGGATTCTCCCCCACTGGAGATATTCCAGAACTGTCTGGACACAATCCTTTGCCCTGTGTTTTGGGATGACCCAGCTTGAGCAGGGAGGTGGGACCAGATGAGCCACTGTGGTCCCTTCCAACCTGACCCATCCTCTGATTCTGTGATTCTGTGATATGGACCTACTTGGAGAGTGAGAAACCAAAAAAAGGTGGAGAGGTCCTTAGGCAGAAACATCACTTGAACATGGCCTAGATTTTTTCTTCAAAATCTGTAGATCAGCAAGACTGAGCTGATGCAGTGTGTAACACAACCTGCAGGGAAGGGGGCCCAAACAGGTAATTTTGCTAATGAAATCACGAGGGGACACAAACCTGCCTTGTCAGGTTCAAACCTGTTTTGAAGCTCAGCTCGTTTGTTGGCCTGATGTATCGTTTTAGGTCCACCCCAGCTGAACTATCCTACTCCATTGGAAACAATGTGGCATACATGGCATGGCGTATGAAAGGCAAACAGGAAAATAAAAACATAAAGTAGTGAGATAATTTCATGCTCTCAGATAATTAATTGAATTTAATAACGGTACACAAATATATCTCTATCCCCAATGGCCCTTTCCTAGACACTAGCAAGCAGATTCCTTCTTAGCATCTTGTAGTTTTTAGGAAATGTCTGCGAGGGATGCAGCTGTTTCTAATTCACCATCAGATTTCTATAAAAATTACTAAGATGGAAATAGAGTGCAACTCATTAAAACTCAAGGATATTAAAAGAGGCTGAATGAAAAGCTTCCCTGTAACAAAACACAGAGAACCAGAGAACACAGTGTTTCTTTGAAGTATAGATGTTGGTGGACAGACCAGCACTGCATAGGGCGATGAATTTCCAAGACCTTAATCTGCAATTAGTCATTACCAAGACGCACATGAACTGGAATAACAACTGTTGGAGCTGAAGAATGTTGAGCCAGCAAATGTCACCTATCATCTTTCTGCCAACAAATGCTGAATTCCACCTCCCTTTGTGATACAGGATGTGGAAGACCAAAGCAAATACCTGGTGTCAACACCTGGAACTAAAAAGACCACCTGCCAGGATTGATTGGCATGACTCGCCTTTAACAAAAGCTGCCTCAAAAAACTACAGGACAGAGACAGACAGGCAGAGTTCAGAAAGAACTTAAATAGCACCACATGCTCCCCATGATGGCTTTATCTGAATCCTGCTCAAAGCCACCTCCCCTTATTTTAAATTCACAAGTTACTGATGTCCTCAGAAGTGGAAAAAGAAAGGAGGAGCAGAAAGGAAATACCTTTCCCTGTGCTTTCCCCAAGGATAACACATGGTCTGTTTGGCTTTGGTTTCAGGTAATGGTATCTGTAATTTCAAATTGATGATTTAGTCCTATTGTCTGGCCAAACACTGATATTTCACGCAAACATGGGCTTGGGTTGAAGACTACAGTGTCTCAAAAAATATGTTGTGTTGAGGGGTCTGAGAGTCTTGCAGGGGTCATGTCCGTGCCTAAACTTTTTCCACCAACTTAAAGATGTTCCTGCAAAAAACCCACTCCACGAGATCCTGCCTTTCAGCAGGAGGGTGGCTGCCAGTTCCTTTGTCCTGTTTTCTGTTGTCTGCAAGACAGCAAGGTAACGACGGAACCTACAGCCTGACATCGCCTGCCTCCCACCGAGGTGTGCCTCTGAGTGAGTGCCACAGCTCCCACTCCTGGCTCTGCTACATGCCACTAGAAATCCGCTCACCACGGATCTCTGACGCTCATGCCACAGCCTGCTGAACCCTGAAATGTCATTAAATCCATGTATGGCAGCAAGTGCATCAAGGACAGCACATTTAATTTGCTGCTGGCTGCAGCCTGGCATTATCTGCGTTTCGGAAAATTGCTGCCACATAGTAGTACTAGCTATTTTTAAATTCCTAGACCTGGTGCAAATAACGAAGTAAAAGGTCGAAGTAAAGTCCCCTGTCTGTGTGGGGACCGCTGAAACTGAAAAAAATGGGAGGTACTGATGAGTAAAGTAAAGAGGTTTTGATAAACATTCTCTTAAGGTCAAGTTGTTTAAGAACTAAGTGGAAAGACATATCTGCAGATGACCATCAGGCTGCCTACAGATGCCAAAAAAACATAATGAGGAGATACTTGAGTCTCTGTCCAACTAACTGTGACAAAAAAGGTGGGGCTCCCAGTAAACAAGTCCAGGATATAACAAATAGACATTAGCCTTGGACTTCCTTATGATGGTGTACAAAATTGTACAACTGCCAGCCATCCTAAAGTGTCCAGTTCCCGTCCTTTCTTGAGTGAAAAGGGAAATGAGAGAAGCTGAAAAGGAAATGGAATTGCAGGAAAGAGACAAGGAGATCTTTTTTGGCAGAAGTGTGGTGTTGTCCTGTGTTTAGTTTGCTAGAATTAGAAGGGTTATAAATGGGTCTGTAACACACTGGGCCTGGATTCATTAATTTAAAATGAGTCGTGGGGTGACATCTCATGAAATGTAATGAACAAAAACTGTGCAGAAATTTGGCTGGGGAAACTCTACTTAAAGCTATTTTTTAAAAACAATATTTCAGAGATAATATATCTCAGTTTCCTCAATTTACTGATTCAATCCTTCTTTCAATGTTTATCCTAAGATCATATAACAGACTTCTACAGAAGCTTTCCCAGAGCTCAATGACACTGAGATCTTTCCTTTGAAAGAAGAATGCCTGCACTATATTTCTTCTGCTAAATACTCTGTATAGAAAGATGATCACTGTATAAACGTGTTGGTTTAGCTGAATTTCAGGCATCTGAGAAAAAAAATAAAATTCAAAAAAATTAAAAAGTTGAGCAGTTGGTGGAAAGACTTTCCTAATGAACATTGACATTCCACATTGAGATGCAAATGTCTACTAACCCTTGTGATACCTATTACCAGTTTTCTTTTGTTATCTGGAGCATGTCACGGAATCTTATGTGTCATTTAGTTGACTTTCAGGCCTTGCATCAGTCGTACAACCTAAGGAAAGGTTCCACTGACATTTCTATTTCCCATAATAATCTTCATTGTGTGATCAGATGTTTACTGTGGGAAATGCCTTGGCTTTGCTGAACTGGCCATGGCCACCTAGACTCATTTTCTAAAAAAGACTCAGGTTCAAGATGAAAATATTAATTCAACTCAGTCACTTCAGGGATTTACATTGTTGAGCTTCCTCCGAATCAAGCCTGTTACTGAGATTGCAATGAATTCAAATTAATAAAAAAATACAGAGTCAAAATAAGAGCTCATAAGAGCCCAGTGATTAGATCACTCGTGAGGAGGGCTGATGACCTGGTTTGCAGACTTTTCTCGAGCTATGTAGTGGTTATGACAGTGCTTTCCACATCCAAACAGAACGTTCTCATTACTGTAATATTCCATAGACATATCTCTAAGTGTTTGCTCCAGCACCACTGCTCAAGACTGGCAAGATTCATGGAGCCATAAGGAGACAATGTGCAGATCAGGCATTTGGCTGGAGGTAGGAAGATTTGGTGTCTTCCTTTTGCAATGTTTATTTTTTTAGAAAATAACCATTTAATGATAAAGAAATATTACTTTATGATGTTTTCCATCTGGCTCAGAACCTTACATTTTAACATGGACATTTAATTCTACCTCCTCCTGCCTGATTGTTTAGCTGCTCACTTGAACACCAAATCCCTGTGTCAACCCTTAGTTCATGGGTGAAAAAACAGGGATGAATTTCCTTCCCTGCATCCTTTGCATCCAAAATCTCTTTGACTTGCAAAGCTCTTGGGAAGTGATATTTTATTGCTAGGTGCTTTTAGAGCCAAATACACGGAGTAAGTAAGTGGACTGCCATAGTCTGAGGGAAATGTTATTAATATAACCAGAACATGTAACTGATATCCATACAAGCCATTATTTCTTTGTAAGAGTAATTTCAGCCTTTTTCTCGTGATCTATATGGGGATTTTTTTCCTCTTTCAAATAATTTGAATTTCCAAGCAAATAAATTCAGTGTTTCTGTGCAGAGATTTTTTTTTAACAAATCCTAAGATTATATTGGCAAGCTTACAGTATCTAGCAACCATTTTTATTATTATTCTTTTTTTTACTTACATTCACACTGAGGAATACACTGAACACCAATGGATATGTTTTATGGATCTCCACAGAAGAAATAAAGAAGAAGAAAAAAAAGGCATAAGATAGAGCCCCAGCGAAAGGAATGAAAACATTTTCCTTTCAAAGCTTTCCTTTGCTTGCTAGGAAAATATTTATGAAATGCAGTTTAATGCATTTGCTGAAAATTAACACAGAGATGCATTTGCAGCTAATTAACCTATTCTCAAAGAAAGCAATTGGGAAATGCTTGATTAATGTTTAAGGCATAAGATACACACAAAAAATGTAGGCAAAACTTCATCATGGCACCCAGGAGATCGCTGTGTGACACAATCTAGAGTCTGTGTGTAGCTCACTCTCCACAGGAACTAATTTTGAAGCGCCAGAATGCTGTGAATTGTCTGTAAAACACTGTAGAAGAAGCTCAGCGTAGAACAGAAGGCATGCTTTCCCTAGGAAGAATGCTGATAAAATTTTAATGAAGTAACATGTTGTCATGGGGATTTGTTGCTATTCATTAATTCATTGTGCTTTTCCCCTATAGTTTTGCTGAAGTTGAGTGACAAATTGTCAAGTAGCAGTCTTAGAGGTTTAAAGTTTCTCATTGATAATCCAACTTTACCACAAACAGTTTTAAAGTATCCACTGTTTATGGAATAAGCCTTGTGAGGTAATGGAGTTAGACTCATCCATGTTGGGAGAGTCAGGGAATGGGTGGTGTTTACTTTATTCCCTCAACGACCTCACTAACAGTGACTGAAAAATCCACCTCCCAGGCACAGGTCCTACCACATCTGAATATTTCCAGACATGTTCATATTATCAGCATGCTCATCTTTAAAAAAACCCAAACAACAGCCCTGAAAAATGTGCGTCCTTCCCAGTGATGGTGGGATGAAGACAGTGGCCTGAAGCCTGAGAAGGGCAATGAAGCTGGGGAAGGGTCTGGAGCACAAGTCTGATGAGGAGCAGCTGAGGGAGCTGGGGGAGAAAAGGAGGCTCAGGGGGGACTGTCTGACTCCCAGACAACTCCCAGACAGGAGGGTGCAGCCAGGTGGGGAGCAAGCTCTGCTGCCAAGGAGCAAGAGAGAGGACCATAAGAAATGACCTCGAGTTGTGCCAAGAGAGGTTTAGTTTGGATATTAGGAAAAATTTCTTCAGGGAAAGTATTCTTAAGCTTTAGAACAGGCTGCCCAGGCCAGTGGTGGAGTCACCAGCCCTGGAGGCATTTACAGGCTCTATAGATGTGGCACGTGGGGACATGGTTTAGTGGTGGTCTTGGTGGTGCTGGAGGAATGGTTTGAATCAATGATCTCAGAGGGCTTTTCCATGATTCTATGGTATTGCTGCTCCCAAAGTTGTTGGTATGAAATAATTTTATCCTCTTGCCTGGGCACTTGGGTGTGAGATCTATGGGGATTCTGCTGCACTTTTTTTTCACAGGGGCTTTATCAATGCGACTCCCATCAGGATGTGAAATATCTATGGAATTTACATTTAAAAGAAGGCAAGTACATAAACCCCCCACGACAAGGTTTTCTTGACTGACATTTCAACAACAGCAGGAATCATATTCAAACTGTAAAATGGTGAGGTGCATGGGAAAAAAGAAGTTTAGTGGGCTTCATTAGAGAAGAGATGTTGACTCATTTATGGTTTTGGCTCTTGGGAGCTGAGTGCTGTTTCCTTACTCAGTGTGTGCTTCCACATCAGACCAAGTCTTCTGTCTTAATCTTTGCAAATAGCCACACCCAGCACAGACTTTTGTAATGTTTTATGCAAGATAACATTTTTGTGTCTAAAAAGTTACCCTAAGCTACCTGAATGCTATAGAGAATGAAAATCAGCTTCAGCTGGTGTCAATTGGATCAGTTGTTCCTCGTTTAAGCTATTCCAAAATTTCAGGGGTTTGGTTTTTATTTTTTTTTTCTATATAGAGCAAATACTTTCAAGGTTTTCAGGAAGAAGATGGTCTAAATTTTGCACAATGAAGTGATATTCACATAGAAACGCATTGCTAAAGTATAATATTTTCCTGGACTGGCTTCCAGCTGCTTTCCAGATTTGCTGACAATTCTGCAATGGAAATAGTTAGAGTGTAATATCAGACATGATCATGACAAGTCCTGGCCTCCAGATTTTAATCCCCCACTAATATAGCTGAAAATAAAGGTGATGATTTTAAACAGACATTTTGAGACATCTCTGTTTACCCAGACTTCCCTAATTATAAGCAGTGGATGTGGATATTTAGTCAGTAAGGGATATGGAGGAGACAAAATTAATTCATGAACAGCATGATATATGTTTAATTGTTCTAATGATTGCGCACATGGTTTTGAAGCAACATCTACAACTGAAAGAATTTTTTCTTCAAAAGATTGCCCTAAAATTTCTCCTTTCCATTTCTGTACCAGTGTCAAGAATAAATCTTCCCAGCCACTACAAACCGGAGATCTAAATTGTTCAGTCTACTAGAAACAGTCTTAAAACAATCTCTTAAATTATTAAATTTCATATCAGCTGTGTTTGTTTTCAGAGTTCACCCCAATACTGCATTGGCTGGAGAGGGACCTTTCACAAGGGCAATGACAGAGCAAGGGCAAATGGCTTTAAACTAACAGAGGGCAGGGTAGAGATTAGACAGGATGAAGAAATTCTTTTCTGTGAGGGTGGTGAGGCCCAGGCACAGGTTGCCCAGAGAAACTGTGGGTGCCTCATCCCTGGAAGTATTCAAGGGCAGGTTGCACACCAAGGAAGTTCATCCGTCTCATACCCTGCGCTTTTCTGCAGAGCTTTCAGGTGGTAGAAAATTTGAACCAGTTACTGCTGAGGCTGTACCATGTCTAAACTCAGAACTAAAGGTGTTGGGGGCCATCATTGCTACCCATTCTATCATCCAGTCCTGTCGGTTGTGCCTCTGGCTTTCTTGGAAACAGGATGACTCCAGAGGTTTAGTTTGTCTCTGTTGCTTCATCTTTTCCGACATATTTTCTCACTTCAACATGGTTTGAGTAAATGTGTGATTGAGAAATTATAGGAAATTATAGGAAAAAATAGACTAAAAGAATGAAAAAATTGAGATTCTAGGTCTAATTATGAGGACTTGCAGAGCCAGAAATTTGGACTCTGAGTTGGTTGAATCAGCGCAATCATAGATCAGTGTAACTTTACACCAAGTGAGAATGCAAGGCAGAGACTGCTTTGTTAGTGTTAAGTGGGGAGTTAAGCCAAATTATCCTGTTACACACTGGATCAGAATCAAGCCTCTTGTGATCCTCCACCTAGATTTTTCTTGCTGTCTAACCGTCTGCATCTAAATCCCCTTTTAAACACACTTGCCTTTCATTCCAGTAGGACCTTAGCATAATTTGCACTTTAATTCTACCTTTTGTTAAATGATCTTAATGTCCTTTACAGACATTAATTGATTAAGGCTCTGCCTGCTCTTAAGAGTGCAGGCTTTTATCCTCAGCTTATCCAGGGGGATATTGAAACATATCCAAGTCAAGTAACAAGCTCAAGGTCATAGGAGGGGAGTGAACGAAACTGGGAATCGAACTTCCATGCCTGGATCTGCCGTGCTGCAATCCCTGCACTCAGTTCTGCTCATCACCCTGTGTGTGCAGGCAGGTCTGGATCCAACAAGTCTTAGTGAAGCCTCACAGTGAGATGTAATTAATTTGTTAGGAATGCCTATAAATAAAATAAATGCTGAAATGATCCACACTTCTCTGTTGTCAAAATCATCCCCATCTCTCGCAATCCCTACTCACTGGCTGCTGACATTATTTCTTGGTTATTGGATGACAGTTCAGTGCCTTGAGTGTTCCTCTCGCTGTAGGGTTAGTAGGATAATTGACAA
This sequence comes from Dryoscopus gambensis, assembly GCA_013389985.1. NCBI lineage: Eukaryota > Metazoa > Chordata > Aves > Passeriformes > Malaconotidae > Dryoscopus > Dryoscopus gambensis. The sequence goes on from WEIT01034712.1 coordinate 111,027, forward strand.
ACCACAGGGACCAGATCCCTGGATTAGGATGACCGGACTGTCAAAACAGCCATGACAAACTCTCACATCAACTTCTACTGCAAGTCAAGTCTATGAGGAAAAAATGCACCTTGGCAGAGCCAGAAGGGAAGTCTTTAGTTTAAATCTTTTCCCACTGCACAAAAAGCTACAGCGAGGGGGAGGAGAGAGCATGGATCTTTGTGTTTAATTCATAGAAAACTCTGTTCCAGCAAGTCACAATTAATTAGAGTACTTGAGTAAACATTTTGGGGTCCTATTGTGTTTGCTTAATGTGTTTACTGGAATGCATGACAGATGTCACTTCTGTTTCTTATTAGAGACTGACAAATGACTGTAGTGTCTGTGCGTGTGTAGCCCTCAAGAACACCCACACACAAACAAATCAATTTATTTTGCAAGGTGAATATTAGTATCTAAAAGTCATGGGTATTATTTAAATTAATTACTGTCTACATAGGAACTTTAGAAATTTAAAGCATTGTAGAAATACCGTTACTAGTATTACTGAATGATATCTTCAGGGCTTTTTCTTTTTTGCATTTAAATTTTAAAAAAGAACACTTGAAACAATAGTCAAATCATTTGCTTTACTTCATGTCACTTTTAACATGTCTCTTAGACTTTCAGAAATTCAGTCACACATCTTTGAAATGACAGCTAGAGTGGCATCTGTTTATAAAGAAAGAGAAGTGTTCTCTGTATGAAAATCTATATTGCAAAATGTTGAAAGAAAATTAAAATGCAAATACAGAAGAAGGTTATTTACTTCATTCTGCAACTAACACATGGGATCGGGACACCTAGGAGTAGAAATATTCAATTGTTTTTAAAATATAAAACTTGAAAATTATTCTTCATGCTTCACTTGGGCTTTGGAGTATGATCAAACGGGTTTAGAATAGTTAATCAGTTTTTGGGGGGTTTATTTTATTGAGAGTCACGTTTAAGGAAAAAAGTGAAATTAGAAGAGAAGATTCCACAAACACTGTTTTACTTAATGTCACAGAATGCAAAAGAAGAGCTAAGAGTTATAGTACTGAGGATGAAAATCTAGAGATAGGAGGAAACCAGTGTAGGAGGAAATGACATTTTCTGCATAAAACTAAAATGACAATTTTGGTTTGCATTTTTCAGAATTTTGTGTTTTTTTTTTTTTTTTTCTCTGTGAGGCACCAAGTTTTCTGGTAGGGGAAAAGATTTATATCCTGAAGCTGACTGTTGTCATTCAGATGTGAGATGCCCTCAGGTTTGCAGAGACACATAGTTTGAATTAAAGATTCTTCTTTTTTTAAATTATTTTTTTAATTAACTGCAGAATCAAATGCAGTTATAGGATTCTTTAAAGGTGGTTCCTAGTCTATCCTTTGATTAAAAAAAAACATATAAACATGTGCCCCAACAGGTTTATTCATGTGGTTCCACAAAAACTTTCAGAGAAGAAACAGAACTGGAATTTTATTTAATTTGTTGCCTCATAATGCATAAAGTAAACATTAAATACATCTAGACATTTTTTAAATATACTGATATATGGCCAAAATGACTCTTTAACTGCTGATAGGACTTAGGAGTGAAAAGCAGCATGAGGGACCCAAGTTAACCCACCCATCATCTGGACCTGCTTTTACCAGCCCTGATCTGAATGAAATTTTGTTTGCTCCAGGGAAGGCTTGCTGAAGTTCTGTGTTGGAGGAGTCAAATCTCTGTTGCTGGGAGAGCCAAATAAAAAGTTTATTTTTGGCCTTAGGCCAGTCCTGCTTGTTATCTATGAAATTCAGTGTCAGTGGGAGGTTAGAACAAAATCTTTCTTTGACTAGCCTGCTGATTCCTTCACTCACATTGTTCTTCTCCATGGGGTCAAGCAAATTTGGCAGTAGGGGAGAAGAGTCAGCAGTGTGTTCTTGTGGTTTCATGTTGTGCCAGCTGGGTCTTTGCTTACTCTAGACACAGAGAAGTTTTCATAGTATGCCTTGATCAAAGAATCACAGAATCACAGAATGGTTTGGGTTGAAGGGATCTTAAATCTCATCCAGTTCCAGCCCCCTGCCATGGGCACGGACACCTTTCCACTAGACCAGGTTACTCCAAGTCCCATCCAACCTGAACGCAGTCTTCAACACTTCCAGGGATGGGGAGTCCGTAACCTCTCAGTTTAGTTTTGTTTAGATTATTTAGCACTTTTTTACTCAGGTGTTTTGATTTCTGTGTGACTGATACTTCCTTGATCAAGTTAACACCATTGTCACTGTCCAAATCACATTATCATATCAAAAATTAAAAGTTAAAACTTTTTTTTTTAATTGCTATTTTTTTAAAGTCATTTCAAGTGAAAGTCCTGAAAGTTTCCTTTTGGAGATGAAGACTTAGAAACATATCATTGTTTTTGCAAACACTATTTACTTTTTCTTTCTGCACAAATTAAATCTGTGAAACTGCATTAAATCCATAAGATCTTTTTGTAATACTGACTGCACTTCACACAACTCCACTGTAATATGAGATACTAAAAAAATATTTACAGCATGAAACTTAAAATATCAGCAAGCACGTTCCAAACGGATAATTTGAGCTTTGTAGCCAACTTCAATACTCTGATTCAACATTTCTGATATAAGTAAATGTATGTGATTGGAAAAATTATAGTGGTGCCAAATTTGTGTGGGATACAAACACATGTGCCACATAAAGGAATGACATTATTCAATGTGGCAGAAACTGCAGAACTACAGTTTGAGTAAGTTTTCTGTAAAATGTTACAAGCTTGTTCTACATTTTCCCTCAAAACAGTAGAATTGAAAATATTGTGCTAGAAGCAATTTTTCAACTGTTTGGGTTGTTTGGTTTTTTTTGCAACAGGGTTCTTCACTGCTGATTTCCTAATATAACCTTCTGTTAACACCCAAATTACAGTTTTTCATGTTAGACTTCATGCAGGGATACCACAATATTCCTGATTCTGCTTGTGTTTTAGGCAATTAGCAGCACATTTAGAGACTTACCTCGGAGCTGTTCAGGAGCACCAAGCTGGTGGACTTGCTGACATTCTAATTTCAGGAAATGACCAACCAGTACTGCCAACCCACCCCAGAACTGGCTCACGTGCCAGTGTGTTACTGGTTCAACAAAGACCCTCAAATGCCTACAGCAGAAATGAGGTGACTTTCCCCAACTTTTTAGTAAGACAAAACTACCGAGACCTCTGAAAGCAGTAGCAAAGTCAGTGCAGAGCTGAGAATACTGAGGAGTAATCAATAGGATGATTTTATGAACAAGGTCTGAATAAAAATTAATGTTTAATATGTTAAAAGCAAAAACACAGCAGAAGAGACTGAAGTCCCTCAATCATTTGCATGTAAGAAACCCACGAGGAGCTTGAGCAGAACCAGGGCTGAGTGTTTATATAGTATATATCTGGACAGAATTATTTAATTTTGTGCTTCTGGAAGGAAGGGAAGAAAGAAGGAAGCAACATTGTGTGAAAATTATTTTCCACTTATAAAAGCAGCCTTGTGTTTCTGAGAATTTATCCTTAAGTTAGGATCCCTTTTTCATGGGATGACTTCGATTTTTTAATCAAGAGCAGGCATTGAGAAGTGAGTCAGGAGCATCTGCCCCAACTTCTGTTTCCATCCTCATCCTATCTGAGATTAAAATCTAGAGCTGAAATAGAGCTGGACAAGGTTGAAAGTGGCTCAAGTTGCAATTTGTAACCCATGAGTAACCTGTCTGCATTCAGCGGCTGATTCAAAGAGGTGCATAAACTCACAATTACCTAGAGTTAAAGGAACTTTTAGCTGAGATAATGAAAAATCCAGTTTTTATTTGGTAGTGGTTTGGGATAAATTGTGAGGTCAGCAGAGTTTCTTTGTCTGATCCTCTTTTAGTGAGGCAAGATCCATAAACTTGAACTGTTAAAATCAGAGATCATATTTGCTTTTCACCTTTCATTTGTGTCTTAGAATCAGGATCAGAATTATGCAGAGAAAAAATAATAATTGCGCATACAAATTATAGGTACTTATAAAACCAACAATAGATGCATTTTTAAAAGGAATTAAGAAAAAACAAATCATTCCAAGATTGAAGCTTGAACACAGTGGAAGGGTCTGACCATAGTTCCAGCTATGACAGGAAGATGTTGAGATCTGGCAAGAAGCCAAATTGGGATGAATGAAGAGATGCCCCAGTAGGTACCCAGTGGCAGCCCATAAGGTCTTGCCTTCAGCCTGGGTACTGCAGGCAGCACTTTGGCATTGTTGCACAAGTGGATCTTGCAGACCTTTTCTAGCAGAAATTTTCCATTTGGAGTCAATTACTTTCTAACAGAAGTCTTTATGCTGGATGCATGATCTTCCAGCCCACCGCGGAGTCAGAGCTTACATTCCTCAGGTCAGATGAATTTGCCCCAACCTGAGGTTTAAAATCATGTGACTTCAGGGTCAGATGGGGATATTTGTCTGAACTTGCTCCTGCTATTAGGTGGCATTTATTAGTATCAACCATGCTTTTTCTGGATCACTTCTGATTCTTGCATTCAGTACATAGCTGACGCAGATCACACCTCGTGCAGTACTGAGAGGAGGGCTGTAAGTGTGTGGCTTTTTCTCATGCTTATGTTTATGCTGTCTCAGTCACGCTCATTCTGGTGTTTTCCATGTTTTACTGTGCTTGGTAATAAGTCAGTTTAAGGAAGTGGTTCCCTTTTCCATAGGATCACAGATAAACAGAATGGTTTGGGTTGGAAGGGACCTTAAAGAGTGACTTGTTCCCACACCCTCCCAGAGGCAAGGACATTTTCCACTAGACTAGGTTGCTCAGGGCCCCATCCAACCTGGAGCATGTATATGAGGATAATACAATTTCTCGTCCCTCGAAAGAGCTCAGCTTTTGAGAGCTCAGCTTCCCTCAAAAGGCCCAACATATGAAGACACGCTGGACCAGCTGGGAAGAAAAGCCCTTGGTTGGCAGGGATCTTTGTGGTACTGGATTTTTCTCCTTTTCCACACCTGCAAATTGTGTATACTCAACAAATTAAGAAATGAAGTCTGGGATGAGCTCTGAGGAAGCACAGCCCTGCCTAGCCCAAGGAGAGATCAGTTTGCAAAGGTATCTTCCTTGCTCCATCTTCCTCCAGCGACTTCCAAACAACAGCAATTTGACTATTTTTACCGTTGAGATTGGCTTATTACGAGTCTGAGATACCAAGGTTGGAAACATCCAGCAATGGAGAAGCAACATTTGCTGTCAAAGATAGTTCAGCAAATTCAAAAGACATCTATCATTTAGAATAGCACCAACACGGGCATTTTCCTTCTCTGAAAATTTTCCTTCTCTGCTGTTCCTCCTGCTCAGTGCCTGCAGTGTGTCTCAGTGCAGTCCACGAAAGCACAGGTGATCTCACTGCTCTCAGCAGAATTATTTTTAGTCAGAAGAATCATTTGCAGCAACAAACCCTGAGTGTTGCTTACAAGAAAATCCAGTCAAAATTGAAAGGGTGTATGAAATTAAAACTTAAACCAGTAAGCACCACAAGGAAAAAAAAAGAAATCTAGTTCTGTTTGTGCAATTTATATCTATTTATATCTAACTATAGTTCTGCACATTTTTATTTATATGTCTCCAAGCAGGTAATAATTAAGACAGATTCAGATGCCTATAATACAAACCATTTTTGTTTGCTATTGTTTGTGCTGTATGCTCAGGAGCTTTAGTTATGTTTTGAACAACCAGTGAGTTAAAATTGCAAATACCTACAGATCTGAGCCTGCCTTGAGCAGCCTTTTTGGTTCTGATTCCTGACCTACTTTAGAGAGTTTATTTATTTTTTGCTGAAGGTAGCACCCAGCTTTTCAAAACAAGATGCTGAGCTAGAGGAATATTTCTAAACAGTAACTTAGTTGGAGAGCAGTCAGTAACTGTAGGCTGTGTAAGTTCTGGGAATGAAGGATTATATCAAACCAAGGACCAACAATTTTGTTTCTCTAGGTAAACACACAGTGACATCAACTGGGTTGTAGGGGGAGAAATGCAGACACTGGAGGAGGAAGGAAAGGATGAGGAGAGGGGTAGGGTCTAAAGTTTGTAGGTATTGTGTATAGCAGAAGAGAAATTTATTCTTTGACTGTAACATATTAAAAAAAGAAATTTTTATATGTGTTGCAATGTTGCCATGGTTGTATGTCCAGAGAAATCACATTATGTGACATTATGTAGAGCAGCTCCCCATCAGTGACTTCCACTTTCGCTGAACTTTCTTCCATCACCTGTCATCTTAAAGCAGTGTGTGCATGACTCAGAAGTCAAAATCAATAGAAAGAAGGAAAATGTAAGTCCTTTAGGCCCACTCACTGCTAATTTCAATGGCAATCCAGCATCTGAGTGCTACAGTGACAGGATTTCAGAGAGACTTTCAGCAAGAGTGGTGTAAAATAAAGTGCTATTTTAGTTAATCTATAGTGTTCTGAAGCACCAGGCTTCACATACAACACACTGATATGAATATGTGTTATTTAATTTAATATTTATCAGATTATATAGGGAAAATAGACCATCTCCAGCAAACGCAAAATGCCTGTGGTTCTAAAAAGGGGAAAAAATCTAGCAGATTTCCAAATAAAAATTCAAATAGGCTTTAACTTTTACAGCTTTGAGTGCCAATAGGTAGATTAAAAGTTAGCTTGAAAAAATGCCTGAGGGAGCAAACAGTTGCTTAATGAGGATACATGGAATGAAATTAAAATGCAGCCTTAATAAAGATAAATTCAAAATGTAATGTTAGCAAAGTCATATTATTTAAATCACATTCCCATCTATAAAGTGACTACATTTGGTCTATCTGGAAAAACAGAATGAAGAAAACATACACAAACCCTCTAATGATCTCCCAAATCTCAAAGGTTGACTTCAAAATTATGGAATAAGATTTAGCCCACAGAGAATATGAATGGTTACATACAGCGCAGAAAACCTCATTTCAACTCAGGGAATCTTCAAAGCTGTCTTCCCAAAAGGGCTGGATGTGCATGTTTTGGCTAGTGAGAAACAGATTAGTTTTGCTAAATATTAATAAGCCTTTCCTATATGGCTTAATACTTGTTATATTCTCATGCTGTTTTCCTCAGCAGTAAGAGTGTCTTATTGATCTGACACAGGTATTTCACTGCACACGGTGACACTGAACACACAGATGTTAAAAATAAGACCTGCCAGAGCTAAGTTGACAGACATTTACTTCAGCAGCTGCAAGTACTCCATCATGCACAGCTCTAATTCAGCTCAGCCTATGACCCCATCCTTTAAAATACTGGTTTGGGATGCCCTGACATATTGTCCATGAGCTTCTCCCATCTGTGTCATAGAACCACAAAATATCCTGAGTTGGAAGGGACCCACGAGGATCATCGAGTCCAACTCCTGGCCCTGCACAGAAACCCCAACAATCCCACCCTGTGCATCCTTGAGAGCATTGTCCAAACACTCCTTGAGCTCTGGCAGCCTCGGGACCGTGCTCATTCCCTGGAGAGCCTGTTCAGCGCCCAACCACCCTCTGGGGGAAGAACATTTTCCTGATACCCAACCTAAACCACCCCTGAAACAGCTTCATGCTGTCCCCTCGAGTCCTGCTCACCAGAGAGGAGAGATAGGTGCCTGTTCCTCTGCTGCCTCTCACCAGGAAGCTGCAGGCTACTCTGAGGCTGTGTGAGGTGGAAGTTCCGTGCAGGGTATCACACTCAGTCCTAATAAAAACATAGTGGGTGCGGACAAGACTGCCACACCTCAACAAATACCCCATGACATGATACAGCAAAATGTGCTTGGTGTATATGGAAAGAGAAAATGTTGAAGGGAGTCTTCACCCTGCATTCCAAGTGACATTTCTTATTTAAGGAGCTGTTGTAAGATCGAGACAAACCACTGAGAACAATCGGCTGTGTGGTAAAGCACTTCCCACAGACTGAGACAGCCGTTAGCACAGCAGCGTGCACCGCTCCGACTCTGATTAGAATTCTGGTGAACAAGCTCCTACAATTATGATTTGATTTTAATTAGTTTAGATATTAACAGAATAGGCCCCAGCAGTCTTTAAATGTCACTGAGTTTCCCAGAAGGCCACGGGTGTCTCAGCCATCTTTCTTGCTTTGTCCAAAGGGCCTCCGGGAAACCAGGAAAAAGCCAAGAAATATCAAAGCCTCGAGTACACTGTGGTCACCCACACTAATCAGCATTGGGTCTGTCAAGAGTCTCTGTGACTCACATTACCAAACCTTTTAAAAGAAGCACATTTTAATAATTTCCTGAAATTACCCGCTAAGGGCATATGTAACATTTAGCACATTACTATATACACTGCACTGAGGTTCATCAATCAATCAAAACAGTGTAATGTGCATGTTTAAGCTGCATCACAGAAGAGATTGCTGTTGCTGAGAACTTTTCAAAACACATTGTTGCCAGTCTACTGGGGTGGCAATTAATTAGGAAGAAGGTGACTGGTACCATTGTGCACTGGGAAAATATTGCCAGGTTGACTCTGAGTGTGAAGCAGCTTTTTTTTCTCAGCCGAAGCAGTTGATTTGCTTTTGTGAAGCTCAGAGACTGAAGGGTCCTTGAGGAATCTGAAGGCCCTGACTGTTGTTCAAGTCAGTCCTTTAGTTTTAAGAAGAAAAAGAACTGTAGAGCTAAAAAAGTTAGATCATAACTCTGTGGAGGGAATTTAGTAGACAAAATACTGTGCCAAATATTATTTTTTCATGATGCAATTAAAATAAGTTTCTAGACTTCAAAATGGCCCCAGTAGATTATTGATCTAAGGCTCAAGAAAACTAAGTGAGACTCAGCTCCAAACTTAGCTGTCTGAAAGTACACTGAGGGTCAAAACTCTCCTTATTATGGGATGTCCAACCCCTGGAAGTGTTCAAGGCCAGACTGGACAGGGCTCTGAGCAACCTGATCTAGTAGGTGGCATCCCTGCTCATGGTGGGAAGATTGGAATTAGGTGATCTTTAAGATCCCTTCCAACCCAAGACTTTCTGTGATTATATTATTTTATTATAGCAGATTCCAGCTTATATTAGTTGTCTAAACAAAGGAAATCGTGCCCTTTGAGTGCATTAGAATATTGAAGACTTTGGCTTGGAGCTGTCAGGTATGAAACAGGAAATTTGCTCCCTTCTGGACAGGCATCTAAAGGCAAGACACTGTACAGCACTGAAAATTACTGGGCTAAAGGAATTTAGCTGATATCACAATATCCAGCCTCTTAACAACTACACAGTGTGTAAAAATAATAAACTTGGAGGTGTTGTCTGTGGTGTCCAGGACACAAATTCCCCAAGCACTTAATTTTTAGCGGCTCACTCTACACATCATTTAAGAGGTTGTAAGTCAGTGGACTACAAGCCACCTGTCAAATCAAGATTACTGAGACATACTAAATTCTGTAGACAATAACATGCCAAGGAATAAGACATTAATATAATCTCTGGCTATCAAAATGATCAAGTGGAAGTAAGAGTTGACTTGACGTGAGTTCAAGATAAAACTCTGAGTGCCAGCTCCTTACCTGAATTGTGAGCAGGAGCAAAGCTGTGAGATAACAAACAGAAATTCTTCTGAGGCATCTCCTATGTTGTGATGAGAGAAATCACACAAGTACCATCAGGAAAAAAGATTAAAAAATATTTTCTGCAGTGGTGAAGTTGTTTTTGTCTAGAGTCCTTCTTTCCTTTGGACCTGAAGCCAAAGCTGGCAATGTTCACACTGAATTACACTTTTGTCTGGATCTCCGTGGGGCTCAATGCGGGGCTCCCTACGATTTCAACAGAACAGTCATCTTCTGTATGAATTCTCCTTTATTTCAGTCAAAAGTGTTCACCATCAGAATGGTGTTTTCTTGGCATGCAATCAAGAAATGCTTCATGTGTGCAACAGAAAAGCATGAAGAAATCTTTAAGGTTGCAAAGCCTCCTAGAATTTATTGGAATACTATACAAGGATGGAAGTCAACCCTGAAGCATTCTGGTGCTTCATGAGGTGTCCCATGAGCATGTGCTACCCCCAAGCCATGCTGAGGCTCTGTCTGGAAGATTTCCTGTTGGTACAGACCACAGCGGTGAAAGAGAACACTCCAGCAGTAAAGCAGGATGGATGATCAGCAGCTGAGTATGTAGGATCATTCTTTGTCCTGCTTTTATTTAGTATCAGTGCTAAACGAACTATGAAGGGATGGTGATTGGTTTTAAAAAGCAGAGTACACTCAGGCAGTGCTGGTTTGGTAGCTAGCAAATACCTAGGAATATTTAACCAGGGCAGGAGAGGAAAGGCCTTCCGGAATTGCAACAAGGGATAGTAGAGAAGGGCATCGCAGGCCAATCAGTCTTGACACGAGGAATTTTACCTAATTTAATTGACTATTTATTAACACAAACTTCTGATTACTGAAGAAAAACTTAGGGAAATGTCTTCTCTCTCTCCCCCTTACTCAGTCTGAATTTCAATAAACACCTCTTCCTCTCTCTTCCTCTCTCTTCCTAGTTTCATACTTTTGTGTGTGTGTGTTACACTTAAACCACTCTCATTCTGCTGATGTGCTGGGTGGCTGTGAGAGATCGACATTGTTAATGGCTTAAACGTTGCTAAAATCCTTGGAGGACTTTTGCCCACTATAGTGAACTGCAAAGAAGCAGCTGTTCATCTGCGCCCACCACAGTCCGCCCCTCCCCAAATATGCCTACTAATGGAATTTGGACTGTGACTAGAATTTGGGATAAGATAAGGAGGCTACTTGTCCAATCCCAGGAGAAGAATGTATCCACAAATTATGCCAGAAGAGAGACTGGAGTGCTGGTGGCTCCAACATTCAGGGGGAAGCTGCTGATGTGCAAACTAACAGGCCCAGCACAGTGCACCGGCTCGGGCTATGAGATAAGGAAAGAGGCAAACCATGGAGGCAGGTCCTGCCTCTTTGTCTTTACTCAAGCTGTGATAATTCCCTTGCCGGGGAAGTACCGGGACAATCACAGGCAGCCTGAAGGTGTTCAGTGTACTGACGGGCCATAATGGGCTGTAATTGACTCAGCTGGGCTGGTGTAATAGACAGCTGGATTGTCTTAAAAGATGTCAAAATCTCCCGAAGTGTCCTCTGTTCCACATCATTCTATCATCCAGCTGATATTCCCTGTCCCACGGGAGGTACCTGGGCATTCCCACCTGAACCTGAGTGACTATAAACCAAATAGATATTGGATTCTGGGCTTTCCCCCACCACCCCGTGGATCCAGTCTGCAACCATCACTTTGACCCAGACTGCGACCATTTGAACCAACAGACATCAAAATTGCAACAACCAAGCCTTGTCATGAGGCCTAAGGGTGGTGAGATCTTTCTACTCTCATCCTTTCCTTCTCTTTCTTATAAATTTTCACAAGCAATATTTTTATGCTTTTATATTGTCATGTTACTATAGATAACAGCAACCAAAATGTCTTTATACCTGTTTTCCAACCAAATTGTTCTACAATAAAACCTATGTGCGTGTATTTAGAATCATCGATCACTCAGTGTTGTTTCACTGTATTAACAAGAGCCTGGGTTGCCCTTGCCTCCTGTGACAGGTTGGAAGAGTGCTCAGAAGGTTGGGCTCATGTTTATAGCTGAGTCTGGCTCTCTGCTTCTTATTCATTGTGTGGTTCTGCTGTTCCTACGGGGCGGTTCAGCCCCAGTGTGCAGTGAAGCAGGAGATCTGTGTGCTGCTCTCTCTGCCCTGAAGCAGTTTCTCAACCCTACCAATAAAATCATTAAGGTTGGAAAAGACCTCCAAGAACATCAAATCCAGTTGCTGACAACCACCATGTTTACCATTAAACTGTGTCCTCATGTGCTATAGCCACATGGTTTTTGAACATTTCCGGGGATGCTGACTCCATCACTTCCCTGGGCTGTCTGTTCCAAAGCTTTACTTATCATGAAGAAAAAATTCTAATATTTAATCTAAAGTTCCCCTGGTGCAACTTGAGGCCATTTAATCTCATTTTGTCACTTGCCACCTGGGAGAAGAGTACTCCAAGCCTGGTTCTTATAAAGCTCTGTCATGTGTGAAGTTTAGTTGGGACCATGCATGTGTCTGTGCTTTCACATGTTCATCTGTTTCTCCCTAATGACTTATTAACATATTTGTCATTGTCAACAGCTCTTCCAATGATATCAAATTCCAAGAAATGCTGCAGGTTGGCTCAGTAAAGGAGAAAAAATATTTTCTTGCGATTCTATAGCGAGACAGATGCAACATAAACTCAACATGTGTTTATTAGAGAATCACTGTAGAAGGGGCACTATGAAGCTCAGGAGTGGGAAAATCTCAGTGCTTGTGGTTTATTAGAGATCAGAAAGCCCAAACTCATCATTCCAAAAAATAACAAACGGAGCTTCATTATTTCCACTCTTTTGGAAAGTAGTAGTTGGTGAAGAGGGTGACCTTCTCCAGGGTCAGATTCAGTATCACAGAGTCACAGAATGGTTTGAATTGGAAAGAACCTTAAAGACCACCTGGTTCCAACCCCTGTGCCATGGGCAAGGACACCTTCCACTAGACCAGGCTGCTCCAAGTCCCATCCAGCCTGGCCTTGAACGCTCTCAGGGATGGGGCAGCCACAGCTTCTCTGAGCAACCTGTGCCAGGGCCTCACCACTTTCCTGAGGCAGAGTTGTTCTGAGTAAACTGAGAATGGATATTTTTCTTTTAACTATTTTCTCTTGTATTTTAAGTGAAATATTTTTTCTGTTTTATGTGGCAATACCTTGAATTTAACTGCTATTCCACCACAAAACTGATGAATTCTAGGTTTATTATACCTACATTTAATGGTCTAGATTTTAACCTGTTCTTACAGCATCAGCTTTTCTTACTTTTGATTTATGAATGGAAAATGATGCCAGAAGATAATTAACCTGCACCACACAATAACTGTGGTTCTTTATAACAAATCCTCTGGCCTACTTCCTTGTACTTGCTCAGGGCTTCCTATTTGTTTACACACATAGGCTGGATCCTGGCTTGAGGCATCACATGCCTGATCAAGGACTGTGCAGAGGTTTTTGTATCCTTTTGATTAGCCCAGGCAGGTGTTGCATGAGAGTTGCCTCTGCCTTCCAGTACTCCTTGTACTTTGTTCTCCGTTCTGCGTATTCATGAAGCAGCATTCTCCGGACCTCAGGCTTCAGGAGGATGCTGCCATCCATCCAGCACCCACATCTGTGTTATAAAGCTCCTGGAAAATGCAAAGGTAAAGCAGCTTCAGCTCTTTAGTTTTCCCCAAGTTATTTCCTCTCTTATTCCTTGCCTACTCTGAGCTCAGGGAATAGACAGCCCAGGTTCTGAACAGAGCAGGGAGTAAAAGGCTGTTTGGATCTGTCTTTTCCCGGGGTTGAGATGACACCTATGTCCATCCAGGAACAAATTGTCTTCACATGGCACCATTTAGTCACACAGATGCCACCAAAATCCTGTGATTAGCTATGTTCTGGCTTCTAGTCAGGAATATTTCCTGCTGAATCTACAGGACTGGTATGTCATGAGCAACAAGAAATCAGTTTTCAGCACAAGTCTTTCTTCTCTTGTTTCAGTCATGCTCAGCTTTTGTCTAAGTGAAGCTATTTCATAAAGGAAAAGCAACTGAGAAATGTTACATTAAAGAGCCTATCATTGACAGTGTTTTATATTTAATTACAGCTTTGATTCCTGTTTGAGAATAGCTATAAGGCATCTATTGTTTACAGTCACCTCTGTCTCATTAACAGCAGGAAAACTTTCTCCTTTTTTTATTTTTTTTTCATTAACATTGTTTGCCACTGTGAAACAAACAGTGGATCAACTCTGACAATTCTCAAAGTCTGATGTATAACAGATATGAATTTTTAAGGGATCATTCATATTGTTTATTTTTTAAGGGAGAAATCAGATACATATTTAACCAAAATTTACTTTACAAAGGAACAAGTTCTCATCTAGAAATTATCAAAATTTTCCATCCCCCTGGACAGAAGCTAAAAATACCACTCATCCAGACAATATAAAAGCCAGAAAACTTGCCCCCTATATGACAGACATTTTATTTATTAAACAGAGTACACATCAATTATGTATAGCAGTTATACTTATGTCAACTATTTTGTTGTACAGGAAGATTTATACAAGGGTGGGTGGACAACAGGAAAGTGTGAAAACAAAGAAAATAAATAATTTCCTGGAAAAGGTTGAAAGATAGACAATCATTCCATTTTGGTACATATAAGCACAATAAAAAAGATACAAAGAGTTTAAGGACTGACATGATTGTGAGAAATACATGCATTTAAGAGGGCAATGATTCACAGCCACAGAAATATAACCACAGATAATGAAGCATCTTAAAATGTCCCTCTGAATATTTTCTGCATAAAATGGGACATTTATCTTTATTTTACAAAAGGGATACAGTCGACTATAAGCATTCATAACTTCAACTGTAAACACCTAATTAGAAACTGTGACAATGAGTTAAACGTTAAGAAACCACATCTGCTCCCCAAGTTATTGTTTGCTGAGAGTTCTTCCCTTCTGTACATGGCTAAACAAAAAGAGCCAGGGCTCCTTCTCTGTCTGTAAGACCAGCTGGGAGGAGACAGCTTGTATCCATATGCTTAGACACTCTTCCTCCTGAAAACAGAGTGGCTGCATCCCACCTGCTGCTTGGAAATGGCTCCTGCTTTGTGTGAACCCCTGAGCAGTGTGCAGACACTGTCTGCCTGGGCGCTGCTTAACAAGGACCAAAACCATGGCTGGGAGCACTTAGGAGAGTCAGGATAGTCACAGGATGGTACCCAACCCCTTTCTGTGTTATTGACTGGTGGATAAACAGGGCCTGGGAAATAAGAAATGGATGGAAGGATCAGTGGAGAAAGAGCTGTTTATATGTACAGGGAGCTGAGGAGGTCGCTGCAATAACATGAATCTCTCTAAGCAGATAAGGAGGAGACAATGGGGTCACCACATACCCCAGAGTGAATACTAGAGCCCTGAGATACATTTTAGACTATAGACATAGAATCATGGAATCATAAAATGGGTTGGTTTGGAAGGGACCTTAAAGTTCATCTTTCTCCAATCCCCGTCCATCCTGGCCTTGGACACTTGCAGGGACGAGGCAGCCACAGCTTCTCTGGGCAACCTGTGCCAGGGCCTCACCACCCTCACAGGGAAGAATTTCTTCCTAACATCTAGTTTAAATCTACCATCTTTCAGCTTAAAGCCTTTTTCCCTATGTCCTATCACTACATACCCTTGCAAAAAGTCCCTCTCCAACTGTCTTGTAGGCCTCCTGTAGGTACTGGAATGTTCTCTAAGGTCTCTGTGGAGCCTTCTCTTCTCCAGGCTGAACAGCCCCAGCTCTCCCAGCCTGGCTCCAGAGCAGAAGGACTCCATCTCTTTGATCTTTTTCAACATCCTGTTGTGTCCAAAAGTTTAGAAATTGGATATGTAATCTTTTCTTCACCCCTTTCTCAAGCCAACATGTTGAGAAATATGTTGTGTATATGCCAGCGTCATGGAATGAGAATTAGAGATGAATCATGGCATGAACTCTTATTTTAGACTATAAAACTTGGTGGATTCAATCTGTCCTCTCCAGTGATCTTCGCCACAGGACACCATTGGTGGTTGGAAAATGTTCCTTCCAGCCTGTTCCCCTTTCCAGACCCGCAAAACCGGTGAGCTGAAAAATGTCATTCTTTTTCCCTCACCTTTCTTTTCCTGTATTGTTCTTGTTTTCTCAGCTCCATCTTTCAGCACACTGTACTATGAATATTATAGGTATATTAAGAGTCAACGAGTGTATTTATATAAGTTATAAAGATTCCTGCTCATCCAAAGCAGCAGGTATGGGAACCTCATAGTAATTTTCCTTCTTTTCTTGTACAGAAGCAGGAGTTTGACTGACTCACACCTTTATCAGAATTCAGTCATAGTGTGTCTCAGTGTTTCCTTAAGGGACCTTTAGCTATCCCTTTCCTTTGGATGTCTATTAAGAGTGTTCTTCCCAGGTCTCTCTCTGTGAAAATTGCATCTGTGGGTTGCACTGCCCTACTTTGCAGCTACAATAGCAGCAGTCCCAGGTACCCACAAATAAAAGGAAAACCAAGAAATGTTAAACTGCTCCTCTCTGTGCCTCAGCTAGACCTTTCCTTGCAAAGGGGGAGTGGGAATACTTATTTTTCCAGTGTTACACTGTCAGAAGGAAAACTCAGGCAGCACGCAATGTTATTGCTGCTTATAAAAGCCTTTATTCACAGATGAAGTTTTCTTCCTTTCTTCTTTTCTTCTTCTTTTCTATTTTTTTTTTCATTTTGTATTTAGGGTCTTATTATCCTTTGCTATGGTGCAGCAAAGCCCCACAAAGAATTACAGCCATAATCATCTGAAGCAGTCAAAGTATCCAGATAGCATGTGCTAAGTAAGGCAGGATAAACCCAGCAGGGTTGAGTTAGCAAAGGGCTCAGTGGATTAGGTTCGAAGCTTGGTTCTCAGGGGTTGGAAAGTGAACAAACACCTGGCACCTTCTTTGGAAACTGAAAAAAGAAAATAACAAATGAAAGGGAAATGTAACCTCCTGTCTCAGTGTTCCCTTCTCCACGTCACACCTCCAACTTCACAGCTAATTGGCTTCCCTGAAAACTTTCTTAAAGCAGTTCCCCTTTGTATAACTTCACCCCACACAGAAACATTTTTTTTGCATTTAGGATGGATTGGGAGGAAGGTGATGAAGAATCTGTAAAGGCAATGAAGTTCATGGAAGACTGTCCTCCAGCTACTCAGCCATGCAGGCAACTTCCCTTGGTCATTATTGGTCTTTCATGTCATGGTGGTATCAATAAATTGAGGAAAAAATTACTTCCAACCTTTGCTGTCTTGAGTTTGAACTCAGAGACTGCAGAGATTTTCAGTGGTATGAGAACTATGCCAGCAAATACCACAAGAAAATATATTAAACTGATCGTTCTGTTGAAGGAATGAAGAAGGCACTGTCCATCAGTATCACTCTGGGAAAAAGGCAGGGAGGCTCAATTGGCATGTGTCACTCCACCATTCTGAGAATTTTTGGTGTTTCTGCTGACATTATATTCAGTTTTTCAGATGGGGTTAGGAACAGTTATTTCAAAATTTGACAAAGTGCATCAAAGTTTTTCCAACTGTGTTTTTAGTGTGGGGATGGCTGCCTGGTAAAGGCACACACACACATAAAAAAGGGTTTTCTTGCTTTGTTGATAGAAATAAGTTCCTTCTGACTGAATGTGTCCTTGCTGAAGTGACAAACCTGACCTGGGTAGCAAGAGAAGACACAAGAAAACTCAGCTGTAGCTCAGCTGTAGCTCAGCTGGTGATACCTGAGTCCATGGGTTTGCACACCCTTTTCCCTCTCTTTTTCCTCTCCTGGAAGAGACCTCTCTGTCACAAGTTTCAAATTGCCCATCAGACCTGTTGAGGAAGCATCATTTTCTACAAAACCTATAACCTATTTTAAGCATTTCAACATATTTATTCCAATTAAAAAAAAAAGTCCTCCTCCATTATAAGAATCATTAAGGGTGTCAGAACAAGTAAAATCAGAATAAGTGAGATTTCAAAAGAAAATAGCCTTCTTTTCCCTTGGAGCATACAAAAACCCAAGGAATTCTCCATCCAGACTTAATCCCTTTTCTTCTGCTCTTTGAGGTAGCTCACCATGGACTTGGGAAAACACATTCCCAGAGTTCCAAATATTCTTTCACTGATGAGGATGTCCAGGGTCACAGTGCTTTGCTTACTCACAGTGCTGCCACTAAAGATCTGGAAGATTTAACCCAATTCTGAAGTTGAAGGCTGCCTATTACAAATCCCTCTCAAAGGATACAGGAGATATTTGAGACAAAATTTTGTGAGTGGGAAGAGCAGAAAACTTAAACGAACAAAGCCAGACAGTAATTCCACCTTTAATTCAACTACTACTTATAAATCTCCTCTGATTAAAGATAATTCCAGCATTTTAAAGATCAAAGTCTTGCTGGCTGCTTGATTGCTTTTTAAATTCTGATTTTATATTCTACTAAACTATACACCATGAAAAAAAATAAAGGAGAAATCACATGTTCCACACTGAGAAATCCTATCATTTAATGGTTGGGGATGAGAATTGCCTTTAGATTTCTTCTGTTATAAAGATCTATCATGTGTCACCAATGACAGAAGACATAGTTTTCCATAAAGGATTTGCATAATATAAATTTTTGAAGGAGTCATACTGTGAGAGGTATTTTGGGGTGCTTTGTATAATTTGAGATAATTTAAAGAGATGCTTACAAGCCCCTGAAAATGGGGACCTATGGAGATGTCACATCAGAAATCTCCACCTATATTTGAAAATTTCATCTGTGAAATTTTGAGGGGTGTTTTTTGGAAAAAAATAAACTAACTCCAGAACTTTGCCATACCATTTTCATTACCCTGCTGTACAATGCTGTGAATATTTTCAAGCTTTTCCCTTTTCCTTTATCGCAAAAGTTTTAGGAAGTTTATATAAATTAATAAAATCCTAGGCTCTATGAAGCCAATCTTGCTTTGAACACGTTTTTATTGATCTTTCAGGTAAATCTACTGTGAATGTTATGAGCCAAACCCAGATCACCAGCTTCAAACAGAATTGGCTGTACCTGTAGAGAGTTTTCCCTGGCAGACAAGCTTTCACTAAAGCCAGCAGAGCAGAGGTGAGGATAAAAAACTTGCTTAATTAACATTTCAGATGTATTGCAGGTTGAGTGATTTAAGGTAGCTTAAACTATCCCAGTTGGCTTGTGGAGGATGTCATTTTTATAGGATAGAGAACTCAGTCATACACTAATAATCAGGTATGTTAAAATGAGGAGAAGGATTTCACTCACCTATGCTTCTTTTGTTTTTGTTTGCCTCATTAGGAGGCTACAGCTTCTTTTCCCCAGTTTCCAGAGGCTGGAATAGTTGGGAAGTTTTTAGAAGGTTTTTATCATTTGCTAGGACTTTTTTTCATTATTGTGACAGAGGGAAAGGAAGACTCCTGTCTGCTGTTTTGTGAGACACTGTTGCAATCACAGAATTAAGGTTGGAAAAGCCCTCTAAGACCACTGAGTCCAACTGGTCCCCCAGCACAGCCAAGTCCAACACTAAATCATGTCCCCAGGTGTCACATCTGTAGTTTTTTTTGAATGCTAGTCCCTAAAATCTCCATCCAAAATCCTCTGAAGTCAACTGAAAGCACTGTTCAGAACAAATCTTGGAAGGATAATCTGGAAAATCAAGTTCTTCAGTGATTCCTTATTTCCTTTTTTTTTGTTTGTTTTTCTTTCTCTTTTCTTTTTCTTTCCTCTTTGGTTTGTTTGGTTTTGGTTTTTTTTTTGCTAAATGGCAAAGGGATTCAAAGGGACAGATTCAGAACCAGTACCCACAGTAAGGATGACAGCTCTTGAATGAGACTGCTGAAAGCTGATTATTTGATGTACAGCTGAGTCATCTACAAGTGCTATCTTCTACCACTCAGAGTATTAAGAGAAGGACTTTTAGTGTGTTAATCTGAAAAGCAAATCAATCTCATTTTGCATTTTATGAAGATGTATTTGTGACAGGGCCCACAATATCTCAGCATTCTCCCTGTGAAATATATTACAGTAATCAGGTCCAAATAGACTTCATGGAAAGGGGTTTTTTTCACAGTTCTGGATTTAAAACTACAGAAAATGAAAGACTTAGTTAGAATGTCAACAACTGACAAAGATTTGTGGGCTATCACAATATCACTGGGATTCATGGAGGCGCACCTGAATGCTCAGCAAATTTTCCAAATCCAATTAACCAAAGGCACCATTTCCTATGTAATAAAAATGATGAGTGTCCTAACAACTATTTCACAGCTTGAACTATCACTTAAACTAAGGATGAGTGAGCCAGCTTGGCTATAAAGAAAAATAAATGGCCGTGCTTGCCATTTCCACAGTACTCACTTCATCCCATGCTGGAAGCGTAGTTGAGCAATTTCTGTTATTGTTCAACAACTGCATTGGAACAATTGGTACCTGAAATTTATGCTCATAGTGACAGAGGAATACAAAATACCCATAGTGTAAATGAGAACTAAAATAGTCTGAAACAAACACAGGTCTGAAGAGGTGCAAGAATTTGTTTAACAATCTGAGATGCGTGTGGTTACACAAAGTACAATTTATTTCCTTGTGGTATGTGTGTGTGTGTACATGTAAATCTACTCATTATTACCCAGCACCAACAATGGTCCTTCAACAGCAAATTTTCATTATAGTAGAGGAGGAGACAGTTTTTTGATTCAAGTTATTGCAACATAAATGTCCAGAAGTTGAGAGGAGAAGGAATGGCAATGAAGAACAAGATTTTCTGCAAAAAAAAGGCGAGCCACACTGTTTTTCTAGTCTAATTATGAGGTGAACTGGAAAGCACTGAATAAGCAGAAAGACCAGAGTAAAGCAAGAGAAGGATGGAAGATGTGATGAGCACCCAGCAAAGAAGAAAGAAGTAAAAGGGACATTGCCTGATCCCTGCATGTGAAGTTAGAAGAGAGGTTCCATCTCTCCAGAGGGAAAAACAGACACAAAAGTCAAGGGAAACTCTTTTATTTTGTTTAGAAATAACACTGATACTTCTAAAGCGCATGCCTTATCTCCTTCCTCTACCACAGCAGCAAGGTAGGTAACGCACACCACGACACACTTACTGAGTTTCTCAAGGAGTGTTTCAGAGCAGAAGATTTCCTGTAAAGCAGGAAAAATATTGTCCTGCATATCTCAAGAAATCCTTGAAATAAAGGGTGGGGAGACCTAGAAAATAAAAGCTGCCTCTTTAGTTTGAGGCAACAAACAACCAGGACTCCCGGAACGCTGCCTCTCGTTGTGTGACAGGAACCTTGACAGCAAAAATGAGGTTTCTACACAAGTTCTAAGGGGGAAGTTAAATGACAGGAAAAGACTGGTTTTTTAAAGTCTGACACTCTTGATTCTGAATGTTGGTAATTATGACAAAGATGCACAGAAATAAAATTATGTTCCTGCAGCAAACTCAGCTGTGAACTGTCAGCTGTGCACCAGTAATGAGAAAGATGTGTTTTAACACTGCTATGTCTGTGTGTGATGCGTGGAAGAGTGAAGATCCAACATTTTAATGTTGTCTCCCATGGTGGTATCCCTCAGTGACAGTGTTGAGGGGCCACTGAACAACGGGAATCATCTTGGATTCACCGGTACATTAAAGAATACGAATGTACTTGGGGAGGGTCGGGGTATAACCCAGATTAAATATGGGAAATGTTGCAGCTGAATGTTAAGATAGTGTATCAAATGCAGATTTCATAAAGATATCAGTCTTCCTTTGACTAACACTGTTTTAGAGAAAAAATCAGTGGCAATCAAATTTGTAATAGAAGTACGACTGGTAACACTGTGATTTGGAGGGTGACAATGGTGTTAATGTGATCAAGGAAGTATCAGTCACACAGCAATTAAAACATCTGAGTTAAAAAAATGCTCAACAAACTAAACAAAACTAACCCAAGAAAGATTGTGGATTCCCCATCCCTGGAAGTGTTCAAGATCTGGTTGGACGTGTCTTGGAGCAGCATGGTCTAGTGGAAGGTGTCCCTGCCCATGGGAGGGGATTGGCATGAGATGATCCTTAAGGCTCCTTCCAACCCCAGCCATTCTGTGTTTCTATGAAATAAAACATGACAAAACAGAACAAAACAAAACAAATAAAATAGAAATAATAAAAAAGAAACTAACATTCTCAAGACAGAGGAACCAAAGAGAATGAAAGGGAAAAAATTAAGTTTCCCAAGTAAGCACTGGTTTTATTAAGTATCAAAAGCTGTGGCTGCTGTAAAAAAGGTTCCTCTTTTCTACGAGAGCCGTGGTGTAAAAGGCCACAGGTTCAGAATGTTTCCCTTGCAGAAATCACTAGCAGGATCAGGGCCCAGTCTCATAAGCTTCAGAAAAATATCTGGTTCTATGGAGACACTGCAAATGTGACAAAAGAAAGGATCTCTTGATGGCACTTTTAACAGTAAATGACACTATTATACTTCAAGATAGACACGAGGCCCCAAGTCAACCTTATTTCAGAGATGAATTACTAAGAAGAGTGCTACAAACCTGTCTTCCTCTAAACAGAAATTAAGGTGACAGGATACTCGAGAGACTGAGGCGAGTTGAAAGGAACTGTGTTGCAACACTAAAGTTAAAGCTGACTCTTTTAATTTCACATTTTTGCGTTACATAGAAAAAGAAGAAGGAAAAAAGCCAAAACAAAAAAATCCCTGAAATGTTGAACTGAGTCTATTTAAATAAGTATATACTTGAAAACCTCCCTCCGAACCAGACTAGTGCGAAAACATGATATACTGGAAAAGGAGATTTAATCATTAGTCCATGCTCTAAGTGGCTTGTCAACATCTCGGGAGAAAAAGATATAAGGCCCCAAATTCACATATTCAGGAGAGAACCTTTTGAAAAGCAGCCATTTGAAACTGCCAACAAACTGAAGACAAAAATGAGATTTGATAGAGGTGACAGAGCCTACAGCATCAGATTAGCTCTTTGTTTGTCACAGCAAGAAAAGGATGCAGCGTTCAGTCTGACAGACTCACTCATGACCTTTATTCTGCCAAGCCAAATGAGAGGGAGGACGGTGAATGCCATTTTGCATCCTGGAACTGTTGCTTGAGAAGCTTGTAAACAGTGATTTGAATAGAAAATGAAAAATCTGAGCACTGAGACTTCATACTGAGCTGTCACTTCTCTGCTTCACCACTTGCCATGTGCTATATTTAGACAGAGGTTCAGCTGTCAGCTCACGGAGAAACGTTGAGACAACAAAAAGACCACCATGTCTGGACGACTCTTCAGGAGGATCTTGTAGCTGGATAACACTATAGGAATCCTCAGTTCTCTTCCCTCCTCTCTCTTTCCCTCCTCCTCTCTGAAACTACAGTGGAAGGTGTGTTGCTGAAAATTACACCACTCAGTACACGCAGGATTGTCGTGCCAGGAGGTGAGAGAGAATACTGGGAAGGTGGAAAAGTCCTGTTTCATGACAGATATCAAGTTGTGGATGCCCAGTCACTAAAAGTGTTCAAGGCCAGGCTGGATGGGGTTCTGAGCAATCTGTTTTAGCAGAAGTTGTCCCTGCCCGTGGCAGAGGGGTTGGAAATAGATGATCTTGAAGGTCCCTTCCAACCCAAACCAATCTATGATTCTCTGATCCCCTGTTATTTGCACCAGGAATGGTGCCTGATGCTAATCCACACAGTAATTCCCATGACAAAATCATATTATTTCAGAAACATCACTCTCCTTCTCCACAAGTCACACCAATGAGAAGAAATAGATTAAGGGACAAAAAAATTTGACTAAAAGGAGAAGCAGAACATTTCTGCTAAGTTCATTCATTTTTTTATATCTTAAAATACTTACATCTTTCCCATGTTTTCTTATTCAGGTTTTTTTTAATGCATAATATTTATTACATCAGTCATTTCTTTTCTGATATTTCTTTTCTTGTTTGCATCTTCCTCTCAGTGAGGACAGACCAAGCCAGTCTCAAGCAAGACCTTGTCCTTGGAGTAGCCTCTGAAGTGTTCCTCTGTCTCTTACACAGGGACATATGTTTTCCATTTGATTCCAAATGATTTAGACAAATCTCAAGTTTCTCACATCTTTACCAAAAACTTACAGGCCCAATATGCTTTGCTTTAGATGTTTCTTTTCTTTGTACTGTTAAGAAAAGAAAACTGAAGCTTTTTGATATCAATCAGATGCAAATTCTGTCAACTCACTGAAAATATTTTGAGCATATTTATTTATATGTAGACACTACTAAGATTTTCAAATGTTTTATGGCCAGTCTGTCTTTGTTCTTATTTAAGATATGAAAACTATATTATTTAAACTTCTTCCAGTGGATATGTCTATTTTCACTGAATTATATGAGTTTTATGGCAGATGTGAGTATGGAAAAAGCTCAGTTGCATTTGTCTGCACTATAATAAACAATTCAGTACAGATTTAACTGAGCTAATGATGTCTACTGCGATGGAGAGTGATAATATGGGGTCCAGTTCTGGGCCTGTCAATTCAGGAAAGACTTTGAGAGGCTGGATTGTGTCCAGGCAAGGGAATGGAGCTGGGGAAGGAACTGGAGAACCAGGAGCAGCTGAGGGAGCTGGGGGGGGCTCAGCCTGGAGAAAAGGAGGCTCAGGGGGGACCTTCTGGCTCTGCACAACTCCCTGACAGGAGGGGGCAGCCAGGTGGGGGTCGGGCTCTGCTGCCAAGGAACAAGAGACAGGACAAGAGGAAACGGCCTCAAATTGTGCCAGGAGACGTCCAAGTTGGACATCAGGAAGAATTTCATTTTAGAAAGGATTGTCAGCCATTGGAAGGGGCTGCCCGGGGAGGTGGTGGAGTCCCCATCCCTGGAGGTGTTCAGGAAATGACTGGATGTGGCACTCAGTTCTCTGGTCTGGTTGACATGGTAATGTAGAGTCAAAGACTGGACATGATAATCTTAGAAGTCTTTTCTAAAAGTAATGGTTCTATGGTTCTATGAATACCATAATCCTGATATTACAAGAGAAAGCACAGTCTGAAAAAATCTACCCAGATTTAAATATTTGGGTGGTTACCCTGTACAACAGTGCTTTGATGCAATAGGACTGCTAACAAT
Source organism: Dryoscopus gambensis (assembly GCA_013389985.1). NCBI lineage: Eukaryota > Metazoa > Chordata > Aves > Passeriformes > Malaconotidae > Dryoscopus > Dryoscopus gambensis. Next base: position 135,825 of record WEIT01034712.1, read on the forward strand.
ATGCAAAATACCATGGGAATACGAAGTTGGTTTTTGATCACATCGTGATGCATATCTCTAGCAAAGCCTGCCTTACCTCCTTGAAGTCAATCCTTGATTGAAGAATGTCACAGAATGAAATCCTGGATCTGAATATCCTTTAATTTTTATTGTTTTGGCCAAATAACAACCACATAATAGGTCCTCCTCTCAAAATCTGTTACCTGTCTAGGTTCAGACCAATAACCTGGGGGCAAAAGGCTTCATCCTATTATTACTGTCTTGATTCATTATTTGACAGAAGTTTTGAGATGCTGCCTGATTGAATATGCACCAGAAAGGCCAGTAATATTACTGAGACACTCCTTTTGATGCCCTCAGTCCGTTTGCATCCTTGTTGCCCTGACACCCTGCAGGGACGAAGAGAAACTTTGTGGGCTGTGCAACGCCCTCTCATCTCCTAGAATTTGCAGCTGGGATCCACTTCACCAAACAATGCACATTTATTGACAGGTAGTCTGACAGCTTTTTTAAGCTGCTTGGCAGCTTGTTTTTAGCAACACATTGTCATGTTCAGTGTTATCACATTTCTTTTACACTTGTGTGATACTAAAAGGCCAAACCTCCGAGGCATCAATATGGGGTGCAAAGCAGGACTAGCTCTAAGACACCCAGGAAAATACACCTTAGGGGTCCACTGATTTTTCTTCTAAAAATTTATATCTACTCACTTTCCAACCCTGCCACTGACAAGCCTCTTAACTGTTGTTTCCCAAACAGTTGCTTTAAGTTGGATTTTTTTTGTTGTCTCTTTTTACCTTAAGCTTTCAGGTGTCTAAGGCAACTAAACTGAAGAGTGTTCACAGAACTCCTCAAACGTCTGTGAAATGCAATTCAAATCACTTTCCAGGAAACTTAAGAAAGAATAAGGCACCTTTCTGGGAATGTGATGTGTTAGCCAAACTCGCCACTGTTTGGGAATACATTTCACCACAAGCAGTGCGGAGCCATTGCAGTGCTCAAGTTCAGCACCCGCAGAAGATTGCAGTTTCAGGTCTTCTCTCCTGGCCGTGAGGGACCCAGAATATGCCAGTAATTGGATTTTAGACACTGCAAGGGGCAGCAAAATATTTTGTGGTGCTTAAAAAGGCTAGTAGAACTAATTTTTTTGATTCTTGCTGTTTTTATATCAGGGTCAAGCAATTTGGTAGATAGTGTGGATTAATACCTAGAGTTTGTAAGTTCTTTTTATTTCTTTCCTAAATTAAATGTGCTTGTTTTGGAGAGAGATTTGCATGCCTTTAGGGGTTGTCTTTCAGGGAATAAAATAAAAAATATAAATACTATCATATATGCCCTCCAAAACTGAGCCTGTAACTTTAAATAAAGCTGTCAGGATTGTGCAGCAAAGAGATTTTTCTGCTGGCTGTATTCTGCATGGAATTTCAGAAACTGTACCCTCCCACTACCCCAGCTGTAAGCAGCCAAGACAGTACTTGATAAATCTGGTCCAGTTCAAAAAGCAGAACCAAAAAGCTGCCTGTATTCCCAGCTTATGTGCCTGTCCTTCAGAGTTATATCAGCAGCAAAAACTGCTCCCACTACATGTTGTGTCCAGAAGAGGAGAAACAACTGGAAGGTCCCAGCAGCAGCTGGCAAGTAACAACGATTGAATTCCAGATGGATCTAAAAAACTGGTGATACCTCCTGGGAAACTTTGAAAAACATTTTCCTTTGCCATGATCCTGTTCACATCACACTCATTTTAAATATTTTTTTTTCCTTTGTTCTTGGCACAGAAGGAACAGATGAGCTCCTGAGAAATAATTCCATTTTGAGAGACCAGTACCTGCTAATAAAGGCAGAGGGAAGAAATAGGACAGGAAGAATTGCCATTCTGTTGTGATTTCAGACATCAGATGTTCGTTTGTGCTGTTCAGTTGTGCAGTTTGTTTTGCTAATTATTTTTTTAAGGATTTTGCTAGAGCCATAGGTTAAGATAGGTTAGAAGCAACTCACTTCATCCAGTCCCCCCACTGGAGCGGGGCCAAATTTGATTGCGTAAAATCACAGAATCACAGAATGGTTTGTGTTGGAAGGAACTTTAAAGTTCATCTCATTCCAACCCCCTGCCATGGACAGGGACAATTTCCAGTATCCCAGGTTGCTCCAAGTCCTGTCCAACCTGGCCTGAAACACTTCCAGGCATGGGGCAGCCTCAGCTTCTCTGGGGAAGCTGTGCCAGGGCCTCACCCGGCCAGCTCAGGTCCTTGGCCGGTGAGGTTGGACCGTCTTCAAGGATGAAGATTTCTTAATTTCTCTGGGCCCTTGTTCCAATATTTGACTGCCTGCATGGCAGAAAAAGGGTCCATGGCCCCTCCAGGGAGCCCGGTCAGAATCCAAATGGAACAAGACAAAACACAGACTTGAGGAGAAGGCTGCAGTATAGGTCCAAATTCCATCCAGGGGGCAGGGTCAGACGCTGGATTGGAGACCAGCAAACCTACAGTTTAGGTCAAACTTAGGGACTGAAGCACAGGTCTGAGTTTAAATGGGGCTGCTATGCCTATAGGCAAAAGGGATGGAGGTCCAGGGGGGGCTGGTCTGGGCCATTAAGACCTATCACTGCCCTCATGACCCTGATACCAAGATCTTTCTGAAAAAAAGGCACTGCAACCAGTGTATTTCCTCATTTCTCCTTTTTTTCTCTCCCATCCTCTGAAAAGCAAAGCTTCTTTCTGTCTGGAAACAAACTTGGCCCTGTGGGTGTTCACGAAGTCTTTACTCACCATGTCCTGCAAACTGGAACTCAGCCATGTCCTAGAAGGATCTTGGAGAGGGGTGGGAAGGATGTTACAAACCCCACTCATGCATGGTCTCAGACTTCTTTTCCACAGCGTGCTAAACAGATAAAATACTCCTGACATGTTCAAAATGCTTTCATGGAGACAGATAACAATTCTGTGTCATGCCTCAGTTGCCTGAAGGGCTCCAGGAGTGTTTTTTCCTGAGTACACCATTAACCAGATATATTTGGGGTTGGCTGGTTTCTATTTCTCAGCTTTCCTCAGAGACATCCACGATAGTGGTGCTCAGTACTCCAAGGTGGCACAGGCAATTTTGAGTCTTTCACAGTCAGAGCACTCACTGTATTCAGGAAAGAAATTTCCACTTAGGTCTGACAGGCAAAGATCTGGATTGTGTGGATGTAGTAAGTTGCCTTTACTGCTAAGGTGCAATTAGGGTGCAATTTATCTTCAAATGTACAGTAGGAAAAGGATATCCAATTGATTTCCATGCTTTGCGACCTCAGGTTTTGGTCACATCTTGGCTTCTCCTTTTCTCTGCCAATGACACACACCTGACAAACCCTGAAATTTAAATTCTTTGACTAACTCAAATCCGGGGTATGATATTGGGTAACGCTGAGTGCCCAATGATAGACAGAAGGTCAAAATTTAGTAGGATCCCTTGTGGTTTTATAGTCTATGCAATGAAAGCCATTAACTCATTTTTCAATATTGAAAGGTGATGGCCTCTGGCATATTAATCCTTCAAATAACTCTGACTTATAGCCCCTTTGGCTATAAAGCCTCACACTTTTCCTCCAATACCATAGAATTGGAAAATGCACTTAGCCTGAAAGTTTCTAGATTAACTATGAAGGAGAAAAAGATTCTACCTGTAGGACTGCTTATGCTGTAATATTCTGAAATTCTCCTGCCAAGCTTGAATAAGAATTTTGAAAGGGCTAATTTTATTTGAGAAAGCTCATGAGATGCAATTATGGAATGTCTGAGAGCTTATCAATGCAAAGCCAGTCAGCTAATTAAAATCTATTTTGGAAGGACCATCTAGTTTTAGAAACAGCTTGTTAATGGCCGTTCATAGTTCCAGTGCTGTTTATATCTTAGTAATTAATTTACTAGCCCCAGAAATAGATAGAGAAGACAACACATTTAATAATTAGACAGGTAAACTTGGATGAGATGCCTTGATTCTGTCATCACTCACTGCAAAGCAGGTCTCTTTAAATCACATGCAGGTAGAAGCTGTAAAACAGTGGTTAATTATTCTTAAGGAGGACTGATAGCAACTACCTTCCTTTAAGAATTATACTTGACAGCTTTGTAGAAGAAGCATTAACAGTAGATTTTCTGTCAATTAAAGGAAATTACTGTTCAACTAGTTTGGATAGCATTGAATATCCCTGTGCTTAAACGAACTCCTTATTTAGTAAAATAAAATAAATCTTAAAACCTACATCTAAATTTGCCTGAGATAGAATATCCATCAATATTCTTGCTTCAAAAGTTAATTCCTCTCATTATTAAAATACGTCAATCTTTTGCTCAGCCTGAATTTGTCCAGCTTAAATTGTATTTTGATTTCTTGCATTCAGACTTATTTGGTGAAGATTCAGCAACTGCTGCATGACAGACAATCATGCCCAGCACATGTCAAGGCCTGTCATAATTATGTCATGTTATACTATAATACAATAGCAATTCTAGCTTGTTGTATCATTTCTGAAATTATTAACCACAGCTCTGACTGAACTATTCTATTTTATTTTTTTGTAAACACGTGTCTCCTGTTTGAGCTGTAAAGAAATGCTCTGACACTTTGACATCTTAAATAAGAACAGAAAACATGTTTTCACCACATTAATTGGAGAAAAAGTCGATCTCGGTATTCAGAGAAATGAAACCAGATTTAAAGTAGCAGCTTCTCCGTTAACTGTGGATTAATTTGGGATTTCCAGTTAAGCAAACAGTACTCTGAAGTTACAGCACTCCTGAGAAGGTGGACTCACACTTTTGATGATTGTATTTTGGTAAGGCTTTGTGTTGTGTTTATATTTTGGGAGTCAGAGGGAAAGAAGAGAATTTATTTTGAGTCAGAGAAAGAGCTGCCGAGCTCTGATGAAATATGCATTACAGTGTATACTTGATATTCACTCCTATTTTTTGCTATTGTTGCTGTCAGCTTTTCCTGGAGCAAGGACATCTAACAGGCCCACAAAACAATAGAGTGCTTTGGCAGTCAGAGTGCAGATGCCTTTGAAGAAAAGTCTATGAGTAACGTCTAGGTAATTTCACAGGATCACCTTTATTCCCCTCTGTTATAACAATGGACAGGTCACTACTGGTAGCTGTCCCATAACCTGGCCCAATGTCTCCTGTAGGTGCAGAAAAGGAGAGAATAAAGAACTGGTGATTTTTGGATTCTGGATCTCCATGTGAACAAAGATGCCATTAGTAAGATTTTCTCAACAGTTTGTTTCAAGAAGAACACCAAGAGGCAACAAGCATTTCTAAAGCATTCACTCCTTGGCTCAAAAAGTCCCACCAATAGATCTGCAATATGAGCTCTAGAGTCTGACCAGTCTGTCAGAAACAGCTCCCTCGGCTGAGTTTGAGGGACTGTGATCATCAGTGGAGAGCTGGTCCAGAAACAGGGAACTGTTAGTAAAATGATTGTTAGGACAATAAGTATTTTCATCCTGAAAAATATTAAGGCTACTGGATGCTCCTAAAATATATATGTAAATGGAGTTCTTGGAGATAGATGTTGACTGCACCTGCTTGGTCAATCCTTATTTTAATCTTTCCTAACAATTCTTATTGTTGGCATTATGTTCACCAGTGAGAGACACCTTACACGTCCCACAGACTTTTCAAATTCTACCAAAAATTACACTAACCCACAGTGTAAGAAAGGTGTATCCTGTCTGAGTTAGTGTTGTCTCCTCCATCCCTGCTACACTGATCTCTGTTTCATTTTGCAGTTATTTGTCCCAAGAAATTCCTCCTGCAATACAGTTTGGTTAAAGAACTGACTTAATTTGTCGCCGATGCAAATGGTTTGACCATTGAGAATGAAAAACCTGATCTACTTGTGAAGGTTACCCACCCACCTTCTTCTGTCAGTGAAAATACAGTTTGAGGACTTGGTTATGCAGTCTTATGTAAAACACTGGCACAGGACAACAAATTCTTTGGATGCCTGTACAGTTGGTGTGCGTGTCTGCCTTGCTGTGAAATGCGGTGGCTTTTTTTTCTGACCAAAAAATTACAATCTAGAAGTTTTTCCATCCATATATTGACAAAGTCTGCAAAGTCTGATAATTCAAATAGTGTATTTTATTGGGTTTTACAGACAGCAAAGCTTGTCCATGTAGGTCCTTCTCTTTCTATGCCTTTCTATTGTTTTCTCCATGGTTTTGGTTCTAACATAAAACTATAATTTCTTTGAGCCAGAGACTTTCTGCTCAGGTGTGTCAAACTTGTTACATCTTGTCCAAGATTTTAAGGAAACCAGAGGTTCTTGTGTCTTATTTATCACACAATAGATATCAACATCTCATTGCAACAATTATGTTTCCACTCTTTTTTTTTTACATTTTTTTATCCCATTCCTGATGTTTGAATGTCCTCCAATAAACCTCAAGGAAAATCTTGTTTACAGGGAAAAATTAGAACATTTTGACCACATATTATGTGACAAAATAGATAAGGACAAGCTGGGTAGGGCTCAAAGCAGCATGTTCTAGCAGAAGGTGTCCCTGCCTGTGGCAGAGGGTTGGAACTAATTAATCTTTAAGGTCCCTTCCAACCCAAACCATTCTAGGAGTCTATGAAATGTTGTTTTCCAATCAATTTTTTTTATCTTATTTTTGCAGAACATGACACCAGGCACGGTCAGGAGCAAAGGTTATATTAAACAAAAATATTAAAGGTTTTAAAGTGCTTCATTGTTTTAAATTTATTAACCGGATTATTATTTTTTTTTTAATACTCTGAAAGACAAGGATACATCCCAACCTATGGGGGTCTGTCAAACTACCTGAGTGAAAACTCTCTCAGCCATTTCTGCTGGACCATGTTTTAGCAAGGCATCCAAGTCTGCATATTGAGATGTGGACAGATGGTGTTAGGATGGGGCAGAGGCCTCAGTGCCTGATGCCTTAAGGAGTTTCTCCTGACTTTCCAGTGGCTTCTGTGCTATTCAGGCAGCAAAACCTGAAAGGCTGCTCCTCACAGTCCTACGGAAAACAAGTCAGGCCATTTCCAGTTAATTGTACCAGTGCTGAAACTTTTTAAGGAACACTGAGTGGCCTTGCAACTTTAAAAAAAAAAAAAAAAAAAAAAAAAAAAAACAACAAAACAAAAA
>WEIT01034712.1:148038-206719 GCA_013389985.1 Dryoscopus gambensis
AAATCAAAGTGACCTGATCTTCGAAAGCGCTGAACTCTAAGTAACTTTTAGAAGAGGTCAACTTCTCTTGAAACTAATTTTCTTTGATTTAAGGGTCTAATTATGGATCTATCTACCCAATAGTAAGCACCTCTATGAAAAAGTTCAAAACTAGCTGAGGGAATTAGCTACTGAGATCACATTAATTTCAGCACCTTTGAAAATATCTGCCCCAGGTTTTAAAAAGTACATCCATAACTTGACTTTTTTTCCCCTTTTCCTTTTTGCTCCTCATTATTCTTATCTCAACCCCTGTTTTAAAATCCATATGGCATTTTGGAAGCTGTGTTAATTTGTACAGTACCTCTGCCCATGGCTCATTCCCACTTCTTTCTTGTGGTTTTCACTGTGACATATGATTATTCTTATTGCTCTGCTCTTCATTTATCCTACCTAACATCCTTATCCATATAGTAAATTCTGTTCCCAACTGCTTTGTTTTGATAAAGGCAGCAGTCTTTGGTCCTGTACTAACAAGAGTTGTGGCTTATTCCTTTGTCAGAAAAACACTTTTTATAATGCTCCCACCACCTATTCTTTCTTTTAGTGACAACAGGTATGTTTCCTTTCAGTACAAAGATGCTCAAACAAAATTTTCTAATTCCAGTTATCACTGTTTGCAAAGGTTTGGTTTTGGTGTCAATAGGCACCCAGATTTTCATGTGTGGTCCAACCTATATGTGTGGAAGAACAGGAAAAAGCAACGGAGACATGAAGTGAAGAAAATGCACAACAGATTAGCAAACAACTGACTTACCCTTGGAGCATTTTTATCATGGCTCTGCTGTTGAATTCTTCATTATCCTCTAGTTTTTGCTTAGACATGCAATCAACAGTCTATGCATCAACAACATGACATGTCATGTTGAAGCTGACTTATTCCCCTCTTGCAGCATTTAATAAACAAGATTATAACCAGCCTTTGCTGTGACTCCTACAGCAGAAGTTGCTGATAGTCTGCAACCACTTATCAGAGAAGGATGACATGTAAAACAAAGAACAATAAAATATTCCCCTTTCTCAAAAGCTGTGTGATGTTTCATTTATTTTGTGCCATCCAGGACTGAAATTTCTTTAGGCTCCTGAAATTTTCTGTGCCTGGGGAGATCCTTGTTATGTAACACAAGTACAGGACTCTGCCCACACACAAGAAATGCAAGACGTGGACCCAAAGTGAGTCGGGAAAAGCTCCATAGTTTCCAAGCAAGATGTTATTCTTCCTTCCAAACAAGCTAACTAGCCAAGTGATTGACTTTGACCCCTGTGACAAAATTTAATATTTTATATTGCAGACAAAGTTGCTAGTAGTAAAAAACTCCAAAACTAAATGAAAAAAAAGATACATATATATTTTTAGAGTTTTCAAAGACAGCTAGAGGAGACCATATACTCCTATGGAATCCAAAGAATCATCAGATTTAGTACTCCAGTTTTTCCTAATTTTCTGCTCTTATTTCTAAAAAGCTTAATTTCTCAAAATTCCTCCTTTTTTCCTTTTTTTTTCTTCTGTTCAAATCTACAAAATGTGCAGTGAATTAACACACAGAAATGGCAAACACTTAAGGGACTTGGCTCCTAAGTCCTCATTATCTTCAGAAATATGTTACAGTGGTAGTGGAAGCCTGTCTAATTTCATATCAATTTGCTTCCAGCCATGATTTGCTGATATATACCCCAGTGAGTGAACAAGGGACTAACAAAAAAAAATATGAGCTTTTATAACTACAGATACAATTTGGGAAGAGTAATTCTCTGGTAGTATATTCCTCATTAGTCTTACTATTACAACAGCTTTTTTGCAGTTTTTCGCAGACATCAGGCACCTGAATTTTGTCAGTTTTGGTAACTTGAACCCATCAGCTCCTGAATATAGGTACTGGAACTTTACTGAATTATTTTAGGAGTGTAATGCCTGAGACATTTTTTACCCTGGTAAATTAACATAGTGCTATGCAATATTTAATCATGGTTTCCCAATCAACACAGGCCATGGATCATTTCCAAGAGGAATTTGGATGGTTTCTATCATATTTCAAGGGCTAAAACAATTCGATAGTATGGACATATTCTGTCATTTGTCCTGTGGGCAAAAACACCGCAACTGGCTCTTTAGTTTACCGATACAGATGTTATTGTTTTGCTTTCTGGATTCCTACATGAAATTCCTTATTTCTTTATATTACTCTGGTGTCCTGGGCAGCAACGGATCGCAGACAGGAATGTTGCACTGAAGGCCTCATTGGCACAGAAAAGCTGCAAAAAATATGCAGGTTTCTGTTAACAGGATATCAGTGCCTGTGTACTTCAGTAAAATTGGTTGAGTAATTACGGGACATCACCTTTTTGCAACAATAGAATCATAAAATCTTAGAATTGTTTAGGTTGGAAAAGACCTTTAAGACCACTGAGTCCAACCTTTCCCTCCATTGCCAAGGCCACCACTAAGTCATGTCCTCACCACACCCACATGCCATGCTCTGATTCTCTACCATATTTTCTAGAAGGGGTAGCTCGTTTGTGCAAACTCCAAGGAGTAAAACTGAAAACCTCTCAGCCTGAATTGATGTAACTCAAGCCAAACTTGGGTTTGCAGTACAAAACTTGACAATATAAAAAATTCTAAGGTCTGCAAAAGAGAAGGAGGCTGTGTAAAGAAACATACATTCATATACACTTACATTCATATATGCAAACAAAAGCACACTTGCTTCTCCTTCAACTTTTCCAAACCTCTCAGTTCTTATCTCCAGCTTTGTTCCAGAACCCTCTGAAGTAACTAAACTATAAATGGAGCTGTGAAAACTCAATAAACTGGGAGAAGTGCCTGAATTTTGCTTATCTGCTTTAAGAGGTTTCAAGAAATATATAGATACTGCACAAAAGCACAGTGAAATTGTGTTGACGAAGGTGTCAAAATATGTACATACAGGAAAGGATAGCTTGATACAAATTTAGACTTAAAATGGTTTGTTTTCCTGAGGTTGGAATCTGCCAGAACGTTCACTTATCTGTCGTATATCTGTGATGTTGAACACATTTTACAAGAGCAAGAAAGCAATTCAGCAAAGATTTCAAGAGAGACTAAAGTTAAGTGTCATCTAGGAATGACTTCTTAGCCATGGGTCATGGGAGAACTTATCAATATAATACAAGAAAACATCAGAAACATCAGCAATTTTTAACGTGAGATCAAAGGAGTTTTGCATAAGTGCAAGGCAAGGGATTCTTTGATAAAGACAAAAACTGTGTGTGCAAACAACACAGCAAGATTCAAAATATATCTTTAATGAGGCTGCTGAGTCATATAATAAGTAAGTCCAGAGGAGGCCACCAAGATGATTAGAGTGATGGAACACCTCTCCTACAAGTTAAAGCTGAGAAAATTGTGATTCTTCAGTCTGGGAAAAAGGAAGCTTCAGGGTGATCTAATTGTGGCCTTCCAGTACTTGAAGGGAACCCATGAAAAGATGGAAAAAGACTATTTACAAGAGTGACAGGGCAAAGGGAAATGGCTTCAAACTGACAGAGAGTATGTTTAAATTGGATATCAGGAAAAAACTCTTTACTGTGCGTGTGGTGAGGTCCAGGTTGCCCAGAGAAGCTGTGGCTGCCCCATCCCTGGAAGTGTCCATGGCCAGGTTGGATATGGCTTGGAGCAACCTGGGATAGTGGAAGGTGTCCCTGCCCATGGCAGGGGGTTGGAACCACATGGTCTTTAATGTCCCTTCTAACCCAAACCATTCTGTGCTTCTACGATTCTATGAATAAATGCAAAGCTGTGTTGGACCAGAATAATGCAGTTTGGAAACGGCCTCAGAAGTCTCTGATTAAACCTTCTACTCAAAGCACAGACACCTGTAGCTCTGGGCTTGATCCAGATGGTTGCTCAAAACCTCTGAGGAGGGAAGCTGTGCAACCACTTTGAGCAACCCCTCCCAGTGTTTGAGTGCCCTCCTGGTGGAAGTTTCTCTTAAAATCTTGTCTGAAATTCTGTTTCAACTTATGTCCTTTGGCTGTCCTCCTCCTGTCATGCAAAGCCTGGTTCTGGTTCCTCTGACCAGAACTGGACAGAGTATTCTAGATGCGATCTAATGGTAATGGGCGATTTGAACAATCACAGAATCATAGAATGATTTGTGTTGGAAGGAACCGTAAAGATCTTCAAGTTCCAACTGCGTGTCATGGGCAGGGATGCCACCCACTGGAACAAGTGTCTCTGGACTCCATCCAACTTGGCCTTGAACACTTCCAAGAACATTGCAGTCAGCAAAGAAAAAAAAAAGATAATTCAAACAACTGTCAATATACCTTTGAGAAAAAAAGACTCTCCCAAACTTATTGTAATTACCACTGGAAAATATAAAGAGAGAAAATTACAAGTGAGAGCTGGAAGTGGTGATGCTCATACTATTCTTGACTCATCCAATGGCCAAATATGGAAATACAAGCAAGTTGCAACCCATCTGTGCCTCAAAGTAAAATGGGCTTGAACTGCAAAGATTTCAAGCAGGAAGCATAGAGTAACATATGTTTATCTGGAGTACCTTACACCATGTGAGTGAATGGATTCCAGGTTTTACTACAGCTTTCAGTGAACCACAGAATTTTTAACTCATTGTCTACCTTTATGTTTAAGGACTAGAGACCTCTGGATAAATACCAGAATTGTTCTGAAAGCTAGACTGTGATGGAAAGAAATAAGCTCTTCTATGTGATTTTTTTTTCTCTCTATATATATATGTACAGTGGGGTTAAGAGACACTGGGAATAAAATCTCTCTGTGCACAGACTTCAACTCACCTCTACAAGGCTGTCTTGATGTGCATTCTTTGTACATGAAAATTATAATCATCTTATTCCACAGGATTGCCACTTTTAAATATTTCAGTTCTTCCATGAATAAATGAAAAATAGTTCAAATAGGCATTGTTCATTTTCACACCATTCCCAAAAAGTTCGAGGAGTCTTGGGGTTTTTTTATGGTAAGATCCCATATGGATATGCTCACTCAAATTATTCTCCTAAGAAATGGAACTTCCTCTCTAGGTTTAGGTCTATCCTCATTCACTCGGCTGTAAGTCTTTAATAACTCCATAAAGCTCACCAAGAATGCAAAATTAATGTAATACTGATCAAAGATCACATCGTCTGCTCATATTAGACTCCATTTGGACTTACACCAGTGTGATCCCAGGGGAAGATGGCAGCTCCTTACTCGTTCTTCCTTTCTCCCTTCTTTCACGCAAACTCTGCCCAAAGTGATGACTTCTCCCTCAGCTGGTTCCCAGGAGCCAATTGGTCTTTCTCTGTCTTCCCCCAGCTAATGTGAGCTGGTTTTCCCCTTGTATACAGCTGCCCTAATTCTTAGAGCATTTCATCCTTTTCACTTTCTAAATGGAAATGTTAAATTTTTCACAGAGGAGGTGCCCTGGGGGGGAGTTTTGCTCACACCCAAGAACGGATGTCAGTTAATATTTGGACATGATTAATTAACAGTAAACCCTAAGGCAAACTTTGCTATTATGAAAATAAGACAATATTCTGGATTACATGAGCGTCTGCCTATATGACAAAGTTACCCAGATGCTCTGAAATCAACAAAGATTTGTCACAGATACAAAGAGAGTTATTATTTTATGAATTTCATATTCAGATGAATTACTTTTGTCCTTCTTAGACAATATAGGAACAACCTAGGGATAAATCACTATGTGAATTACCTCTCAGACACTTTCAGGCACTGGTATAAAGTTTTCTAATCTTGCAGAAAATTATTTGGAGCTCATATTCTTTTCCTAGTCAGTGGTTAATTACTGTACAAGTGGAAGGCCAACATTACTGTGAAGTGTTTGTAAGTCTTGAATTACATTTACAGCTTCATCTTGGGTGAAAAACAACCTCTGTTTGGCAAATAGAGCCGAAACACGCCACGGCTCAGCTTGAGAAACAAAAATGAGTTTTTCAAGGAGAAACTAAAGTAGGTCATTGTGTGGGCAAATTAGAGTCACACACATTTTAATGGAGTGCTGATGCTGGGGTAGCTGAAACAGCTCCAGCACCGAAGGACTGAAAACCACACCTGTTTACTGCCAGGGAGGCAGGCGGAAGCATACACAGCTACATAAACAGTGCTATTGAATGTGCAGTGGAAGATATGGCCAGAACCTTAATTTTTTCTCTTATCAAAAAGATGTAGGAAAAGGCGTAATAGCTCTTCATCATCACCAAAAAATTACACACTTGTTTTGCTTCATAAAATCAAGATGTCAATATTTTTCTGCTATGGAGCACTACAGACTGTCTCAAGACAAATTATTTCACAATCTGAAAATGTTCTATTACTGTTATTCAGGTATTTGCTTCCACCTCACGCTCAGGTCTAGATTTGGAGATATTGTGAAATTGCATCTTCTGACTGTAAGAAAAACCTTCTTGATGAGGTCAACTAAAACCTCTGTTTTGTACTGAATTTTCAACAGAAGGATTTCAGAAAATAAAAAAGTAACTCTTTCTAGAACATAGACACAAGAAGCTTGGGAAAGTCTGAAGCCAGAACAATATAGTCAAATAGCACAGGAGAGTAAGGTTTCAAAATCCGATTCCTCTTCAAAGTTCAGCAAATAAATTTTTTCCCCGCATATGAAAAAAGAAAAATGAAACAATTTCTTGCAAGGCATTGCAAATGCACTTGGAAGAAAGAACTATACTTTTGACACTCATAATCCTAAACCTCTAAATGCATCATGACAAAGACAAAAAATTAGTTACAACTCTCAACAACCATGAAATTTCAATCCCAATCCTTACCAATCTGTTGACTTAATTATCACCAATTCATAACAGCTTTTTAATTCTGACATGAACATTTGTCCTTTTTTAATTGTGGCATGGTTCCATCTCTGATGATACATTCATGCAGTAATGGTTCATGAGCTTTTATTTTTGCAGATTCTCGATTCCTCTGATAAGTGAGCAGAAGAAATTTCAACCAGGAAAAGTGAATTTTCCTCAGGGAAATACTAAGTTGTTATAATTTGTCTCCAGTTTCATAATCCTGTCACTGAAAAGTGCCAAGGTCAGACTGGGGCAAAATACAATAAAAGAAATATAAAATAAATGTAATAAAGGATCATTTTGCTATCGACACCTAATGTAACATCTTGCATCCCAGAAGTATTCTGAAAGGAGATGGTAGCCAGGTGTGTTTGGTCTCTTCTTCCAGGTAACCAGTGGCAGGATGCATGGAAAGGGCCCCAAGCTGCACCAGGGGACGTATAGATTGGATTTTGGGGGAAAAAATTATTCACTGAAATTGCGGTCAGGTATTGGAACAGGCTGCCCAAGGAAGTGGTCTGATCATGATCCCTGGAAGAGTTCAAAAGGCACGTGGATGTGGCACTTACGGATATAGTTTAGTGGTTAAAAGTTGGACTTGAGGTTCTTAGGGGCCTTTTCCAGAATTAAGTATTCTATAAGCTGTATCAGGTATGGTTTAATGTTATTAGGAACTTCATTTACAAAATGGAGAGTAAGGCTATTAATTTTTGTGAGTGACTCCAGTTAAATGGTCTGCAAGTGTGCCACAGGAGAAGAATTAAAAGTCAAAATTATCATTGCAAAGAGATTGAATTCTGTAAGTCTAAGTACAAAATTCTAGAGTTACACAGTAAAAACCAAATTACACTAGCACAGAATGGGAGATGTTTGAGCAGTCAGAGCTACTCCAAAAATTACCTACCTACTGCAGGAAGAGTGACTCCTCTCAGCCATTCTTTTTCAGAGTTAAATATCAGGCTGGGAGGTATAAAGATTTCTAAAACAAATCAAATAACTTCACTGTAGCCCATGGGTTCAGCTGAACAATGTATGTCAATAAAAATAGCAGGTGGGTCTAGAGGAGAGTAAAAGAGATCCTTAGTGATACAGAGACTTCAAGAATGGAGAAAGATTGAAAAGATGAGAAAGATTCAATTAAATTGGAGGCAAGAGATGTAGCTGTTCCTGTAGAGTTCAGGATGCAGTTGGACAAAGCTCTGAGGCACATGGTGGGATTCTTGGGGCTGTCCCGTGCAGGGCCAGGAGTTGGATGTCAATGATCTTTGTGGGTCCCTTCCAATACAAGATATTCTAGGATTCTATGGTTCTGTGAAAGACTTCTGAAACTGGTCCAAGAAATATAAATGTTCACAGAATTCTTTAAAATTATTAAAAGACTTCAAGAGGGGAAAAAGCCCAAAAATGAAGAGATTTTGAGATAACATTATGGTTAGAAGATGTCTGATACTGATAATGGAAACTGCAGATCTTGAATTCTCCAACAATCTGGATCCGTGATCCTAAGAAACTCTTTTTCCTAGAGGATGGATGAATAGCTTGTAAGACACTTCATACTGAGCTTTTTGTTTTCTGACTTGAAGTGTGAGGATTTATGCTGCTCAATTCTTTTACAGTATTTTAGACATCCAGATGCAAGTTAATGTTACAACTGAACATGTGGAGCAGACCTGAATATAACAAAGACAGTAACACTTGTAATAAGTAGTATATTTGTATTCCTTGTTTGTGTTCAGAATACTACTTGGAAAGCAAGAAGAACAAAAATAAGACTTTTTAGGAAGCCAGTTAGAAAATGTAAAACTTACATCTTGCAATTCATAGATGTAAAACAATCCACACAAAAAGACCTTAAAGGCCATGAAAGAATGTTCGCCATCTGAAATCTGTAAGATTTTCAGCTATTGCATAACATTGCCTCCAGCAATGAACCTAACCAAATCACATCAACTCAAAGTTTGTGCTACAAATCCGTGTCACTTCAGAGAGACTAAGAGAGAGAGAGAAAAAGAAACAGAAAAGGAAAGTGCACCCCATATGGAGTTTATACCAAATTATTTAAAAATATGTTTAAAAGTAATCAAAAAATCAGTTCCATTCAGTGGTGTCTGTCATGAATCCTGGAGGAACACAATATGAGAGATCTTAAGTTTTTTGGAGGAAAAAAAATGATCAGGTAACTAGCAAGCACACTGAGGATAGTGGCATTTCCTCATAAAGTCACAAAACCTGGTAAATAAAAAAAAATGGCTTTTTTTAGTGATGGGAGGCATTTTTAAGTTTAGAAGCTTCCAACAGTCACACAGGTAGAAGTACAGGGAGAGAATTTTTGCTAAGGGTAGGACTGGACAGATTTTCGGTGAGCATTTTATTCTATTAGCGATTTATGACAATAATATTTACAGGTGATGCCACATTACTTCATATAAGCACAAGAGGAAAACAGATTACCTACAGATGATGGAAATACATCCTTAATTGCCTTGCCAGATATTTCTACACTAAACCCTCAAAACACAGGAGCAGAGACCCCTTCCCACAGCAGCACTCCATTCCTCCTTCCTTCCCCATCCCTTCAGGCAGATGGTGAGCAAACCTGACCCCCCAGCTCCCTTTCTCATTTCTTTATCTTTCCCCCTCTTTTTCTCTGTGGTTTCCAGTAGCAGCAATGCTACTGCATCACTTCTGTATCCTAAAACCAGCAAAATTCCCCTTTGCTCCCATTTCAGAGTAGCCTATCTCAATGCATGTGGCTGGGATTCTCAAAGTAACCAAGCAAAAGAGCATCAGTTTTGCCTGCTTTGGAGTTTCTGCTAATCCCAGTCTCTTGCCTGCCCCAGTGCTTTGTTTATGCAGCCCTTTTGCTGTTCCCTGCCTGCCCTTACAAATGTTGTTTTGACATCATGGTCACCAGGTGCCCCACCACCCCTTCCATCAACAGACACTTGTGCAGCAGATGGCACAAATGGGTTGGCAATAATTCAGTGTCTCAGCATTGGATTGCCTTGTCTGGTGCTTGTGATGGTGGCTAGACAGGTTAATGACAGTAGCAAGGAAAAAAATTTATTAATAATACTGTGGGGATGCACTTTCAGAGAAGAAAGCTCTTCTGTGGGCCAGAAACACCACTGAAAATCTCTGTTCCCAATAAGAATGAGCTATATTGTGTAACAGCTTATTTTAGTACCTTCAGTTTAATCACATTAAACATGTCAAGGTTTCCCTTATCTCCTTCAATCGTCATAACTCCAGTGACTCTGATTATATTTCCTGCCATACATTACAAGACTTGGTTAGTTTAGTTATGATGGTCTAAGGATAATAAATAAATAAGCTCAGTAAGAGGTGGTGAGAGCTTTCATTAGACCAACAAATAATTATTTGTGTGTACATACCTGCTGGGACACTAAAATGCATGGTTAGAATTAAAGTCCAATGATAAATGCTGAAGTTTTTTATTCTTTAGTTGAGTTGTTGCCAAAATCCAGCCATTTTTTTTTAAATATAAAGCCTTATAAAGAGTTGGAAGTCAATTCAATGCGAATAATCATGAAGTTCAAGGGTGCTTGCATTCAAGGTTCCAATACTGAGCTCATTAATCTAGAGGAATATGTAGATCATGCAAAGAGTTGGAAATGAGTCATAATCAGTTTCTTTACTCTGCTGGCTTCTTACTCAGAATAAATCACTTGAGCGGTTTCCATCCATTTTGCTGCTTCTAAATTGGAGATAATATTCCTGTCCCAGGGGTACTGCAATGATTAATTAATCACTTCAAGTCACTTGGGATTTGAAAATGTGTGTGTGTGTGTATATGTAGCTTCACATATGCAGAATATATATAAATATTTCCTTTACTTTGTATGTTAGGCATAAAGGGTGTCGTTCTAGAATCAGCACTGAAATTTTTGAGCAAGAATAATCAAAAAAACCCATCTTGGGAATTCCGGCTGTCAAATTCAAATGACAGTCATACTTCCCATCTCCAAATTATCTCCAGCTATAAAGTTCTCTCTCTTTCCTTGAAATCGTCTCCCTCAGAAGACTCAGGAAGCAAAAGTTATTGATACTGAAGAAATTTCACATTGCTTTCCTTTTCGAGTATGATATGGAGTTATTTGTATTCTGGTTTGTGGGGCTTTGTCAGGCACTGTATATTATACTGCAGTCTGGACCACTGAGAGGCACAAAATAGCTCCCACCACTGCAGCTATGAGGGCAAGAAAAAGAGAGGAATAAAGTAGAAGAGTTGTATTTTAAGAAAAAAAATATGGATGCATTTGGGCTTTTCATGCAGCGTCATTAACCTTCAACTGTTGGACTTAGAGGTTTTTTCCAATCTTAGTGATCTTATGATTCTATGATAACATTGTGTAGTATCACACACAAGGCTGGGTAAATGATCAGTAAAAATGTGGTTGGCTGTTTCAAGCTGCTTTCTGGACCTATATGCATAATTATAAGATGAGCATGTAAAAATGAGGCAGTTGTGCAAATCTGTTCCTAGATTTCTTCTTAGAATATGAAAAAATAAACAAATAAAATGCAAATAAAACATCTGTAATATCTTTTTATTTTTTTCCTAAATCCTTGGGGTTCTAACTTCTTAAAATAGACCCTCTTGTATGATCACAATGTGATTGAGCCAAAAAACAGACATGTTTTTCACTGCTTTCTGCTTTTGTGCTACAGATACATGGATTTTGCTGTTAGTGGAAGGAAAAAATAAACTATATGGAGCCCTGGCACACATTTTCAGCTCAGCCCTAATTTCTCACATGATCTTGGGCAGGTGTTTTAAGCCCACATTGGCTCAGTTCCCCATCTGTTGATCAAAGCTAATGTCTAGACCAAATAGAGTCAGTCGACAACTTCAGAGTAAAATGATTTTCTGCCAGATTCACCAGAATGAAAAAAAATTGAGAAAACACACAAAGTCCACAAAAGTTTCTGACACAGAAACCAGAAGGATACTGTGAATCCAGTGACACCCCTTTGGTGAAGCAGGTTTGCTTCTCACACACGCTCCAGATCTCTGGGATAAGCCACCTTTTACAGCTGTCACTCTTATAACTAATCATACACTTAAAAATTCAGAGTAGTAAACTCCCAGGTCCCTCTAGGACTCTTGTTCCAGGTGTCTTTACATGACATGGGGAGATTTCCATTCTTTATTGTGTGGATGTGGATTTGTTGCTTAACCTCAGAAGCTGTTAAATTTCCACCTCTTTTTGTGGCTCCTCTCCCCGGCTGTCTATTGCACAGGCAGGTCACCAACTCATCTCCTACACTTCCCAGATGGTCATTTCCCACAGTGACAGAAAGATCCTGGAAATATATTTGCTTTGAGAAATATTCTGGTCTAGTGAGCCTTGTAATCACAGAAGCATCCTTCCTCTTCTAAAAACTTACTCTGTTTTCATTACTTCCATTATTATATTCTGCCATGATGCAAAAAATACCAAAGAATGATAACTCTTAGAAATTCTTCCCTGTGAGGGTGGCGAGGCCCTGGCACAGGGTGCCCAGAGAAGCTGTGGCTGCCCCATCCCTGGAAGTGTCCAAAGCCAGGTTGGACGGGGCTTGGAGCAGCCTGGGATAGTGGAAGGTGTCCCTGCCCGTGGCAGGGGGCTGGAATTAGATGATTTTTAATGTTCCTTCCAACACAAGCCATTCTGGGATTCTATGATCCTATGATATTTCCCTTGTTAAAGCAGAGCAAGAAAGGAGAAACTCTCAAATGTTTGGGAACTGGAAATTTGAACAACCAAAAATCCAAATAACTGAAATGATTTCACAGCCTTTCTAGTTACAAAGTACTTTTGCTTTCAAGAGGGTCTTATTCCCCCACAACCTGAAAAAAATGGATTCTGTCAAAAAATGGTCCTCCTTCCTGATCAGACATTTTGACTCATTTCTCGTGTTTTTGAGAAAGTAAAATGTTTTTAGGTCAAGAAGTAAGTTGCTAGGAGGCAGGAAAAGATCTATTCTGTAAAGATTGGTAAAATACAGGTACAAGTATTACTCTCTGACTGCTCTTTTAGTAAAAGGGTCCATTTAAAGATGACATGTGTGGAAATTTTACAGTGGAAGAGACTAAGAAGTCCTTTGCCTTCCTTTTCATTTTGCTTTTAGTTTGGTTTCCCTGTACCCCACTGTTTCAAAAAATGGTCTTGAGTTTGTGTATGTGTGTGTGTCTGTATATAATGACATGTAATAACATCTCAATTAGATCTGCACTGTAATGGGCTCATTAGTATAAATGTGTGTGATTGGCCTCTGTGCTGCTACAGAACTGAAGTTAATCAGATAAACTTCAAAGGGCAAACGGAAGGATTATGCCTCACCTCATGGGGACACAGGCCTTCCTTTGAAGTACCTGTTGGCATCCAGAAAGTTCTGTCAAGTCATCAATACATTTTAACTACCTTGGGGTAGTTTCCTACCTTTTTCTTCTGATGTAAAAAGCCTTCCTTTTTCTCTCATGTAAATATCCTGCTTGGCCCAATGGGATCTGGAACCCCAGTTGATGCCCTGAGTACCATCACCATGGCCAGAATCAACCAGTCATCAAACACTTTCTTTTTAGTATACAAGAGAAGTAATTGGGTTCTTCACAAGTTATGGAAATACATATAGAAAGTAGTGCTGATATTAGGAAGGCTTCAACTTCCAGCTAAGAGGGGCCCATACAAGTGTTAACCAGGGTTATCCTTGTTAATTCAGAATCAATTTTTCTGCATATATAAGTGTTCACTCAGTTTCATGATTAATGTCAGAGCTAAAATATATGCCTGCATATTACTACTACTAGTAGACAAATCAGGCATTTTCTCCTCTGTTTATTCAACAGCAAACCACTGTTATTTGCAAAACAAAAAAGCAACACAGTGAGAACACTGAAATCCTTTCTATTTCTTTTTTAAGTGCTCAGACTAAACCACACAAAACCAGCCAGTCATTTCTTCCCTGCCAACTGATTATGCAGGCATGTTGTTTGAAAGCTTGCATAATTTACATTAGCATGCCTAAGATCTCAGGTGACTATGCCTTTGAGGCCAGCATGATAGCCCCAGTGGACCAAGATTTGATATTCTTCCCAATATCTGACCCTTTTTTCCTTGTTAATTATAGGCAGACTTCCCTGGCCTGGGCCTGGATCTGCACCTGTTTCCCATCTCTGAGCAGCTGCTAATTAGGTTGCAAATGGTGGGGCTGGGCAGAGCTGGCCACACAGGCTTCAGAGCCCATTGATCAGGCTGGCGTGCCATGCACACAACAATTATTGCCTTCTGAACTTCCCGCAATGAAAGCTGCTCCCAGACACCACATTGTATTGAAATTAAAAATGGTATCACTTCTCACCCTGCTGATATGTAACAGTGCTGCTCCAAAGGAATAAGGGGCAGCAGAGGATGGATATTGGATCCAGCACTCCCTTGTGCAGCGAGAAATAATAAATATCTCGAATTATGTGTATTTAAGCTGGAGGTGGCTCCAACAGAGTGTTTCTCTTAAAATCACTTATTTGTCCTGCTGGTCCCAAGAAAAAGTGACTTCTGAATCTTATCTTGGAAACAGAGTTGTGAATGATCCTAAAAACATTATGCTGAAATAATCCTAAAAAATTTATTTTGATTAGTGGCATTTGAGCAGCATCTCAAAATAATGGGCTAACTGTAGCAATGTTCAGTTAATTTAAGCTAAAATTAAAGACTGGCAGTGTCTTTGGTGCTCAGAAAAAAAGGGGAAGTACATTAAAAGCACAAAAGCTGATTTATTTGATCATAAATAACTAAATAAATAACTAAATAATGTTGTATTTCCAGCCCAAATGGTGAAAGGTGATAAAAGTTTCAGAGAAATTGAGAGGAGTTCCTCATGGGAAGAATTACGTGACTCCCTGCCATTCCAAGATGTGTCAAAAAATGTGTAATGTAAGCTATCCATGAAGTATATGGAAATCCTCTTGGTTTTATCACATTAAATACTGAGATTTTGGAAACCTAACGATATATGAATTACTCCAAAATTCTACAGATAGGGAAAATGTTATATAGAGAAGCGAAAGTGACTTGCTTGAGCAGGCAGGAAGGGTTTTTGCAAGTGAGGAAGGGATTTAATGTACCTCTTGTACTGAAACCACTGAAACATTCTTCCACCTAGCTGGCGAGTTATCTAACTCGACTGTGGTCAAGGATCATCATTACCAATGGACTGCATGACAGAACCTTCTCTCTGGGTCTAGATCTTCAATTCAAGAAAGAAAAATAAAACACTAAATAATACTAATATTATTTTTTTAATGTTTATATCACTAAGTACAAGCGCAAATACTCTAAAAAACTCATGGGTCTTTACCCAGATTTACAAACCTACTTTGAATAACACGCCCATCACCTGTAAACTGAGACTTCTGCAGTCCAGAGGATTCTTTGCTAAAGAAAATATTCTGAAGCAACTTTGCATAGAATGCAGAACAAATCAAAGATTTTCATAAGCCAAAAATCATGTGAAACTATCGCTATTAATAATTCACTGTGAATTATTTTCTTGTCTTAGGATCTGCAGGCCAGATTCCCAGCTGGTGTAAATCCACATGATTGTCTCAGCTTCAGTGGAGCTGTGCTGATTTACACCAGCTCAGGAGCTGACCCAGGGTGTTGATCAAGACTATTTCATCAGCATGATAGTACAGGGTATGCTTTGGGAAAAAAAAAAATAAGAGTGACATGCACTGAAAACAGTAACAGAACAGTTCACCAGCTGTTCACAATCTTAATATGTCTGTGGATGGTGTGAAGGAGATAGAAAGCCCTTTGTGCAGACTAACAGTGCTAGGAAGCTGCAGCAGGTGAAAAAAAACAATAATAATCTTCCCAGTTTTTCAGGAAATGAATCCGAAACAATTAAGTTAAGTTGGCAGCTTAACTCTTGTCAGCCTGTTGTTTTACAAAATCCAGCATTTCCTCTACTTTGAATTTGTATTAGCGGAGGATGAATCATTGATGCTGCTGGATCGCCTCATTTTTTATATACAGAAGAATGAATTATTTTCATATATCATGTCATGAGCTTTCTCTATTTTTACATTTTCCCACTGCAGTTGAATCAAAGTGAATATTTCATAGAGATTCCTTTTCTGTAGGGTTTGACCATAAATCAGATTTGCTGCAATCTATCTGCAGAGGTGACCTGTTTTCTCAAAGCTAACATGGCAAAAAAAACAAAAAGAAAAGAAACGAGAGAAAAAAAGCCCCAGTCTCCAACTAAATAAATCTTTACCAAAATATTCTTTTAATTAAAGACACACATTAATGAATATTTTTAAAATTGGCGTAACTTACCTTTTCTTAAATGTTTAAATACATCAAATGTTGCATAGACTTAGCTTTGATATTTTGGACAGGCTTGGGATAGAGTCTGTCTCCAACCAAGATAAAAGGCAGCGGAAAAGGTAGAGGATAAATTTATATCAACACATGACTGGATATGAGTGGTTATGTTATAGTTTAAGTGCATTATGAAAGATTTAGAAAACCCTGGTCTTGGCTTTAGGCTTAAAGTAATTAGCAATTTTTGCATATGTGAATCAGTGGAGATTCTGAATCTAACTTTAGGGGCATTAAAGTTTTTAATACAATCCCTTAGCTTGTGTTCAGAGTCAGTGTAGAAAGGAACATCAGGGATCTGTAAGTACAGGTTATAATAAAGCAGTACTTGTACCCTTGCACTGCAGTGAATTTATTCTTCTAGGAGTGAATCAGAATTAAACCCCCAAATGTGGAGGCTGACCAAGGTCTGAACTTGTTGGCAGATTCTTTTTATCAGGCCAGAGATATTCAGGAAAAGCACTTGCAAAGAGAAAAAAATATATATTAAATGAGAATAAAATTGCTGTTCCTTTTTAGGTGGAAGTCTGACCAAGTATTAATGATGTGATGAACTATGTCCTAAAAGGAGCTGTCCTTTTCATGAACCAATGAAATATTCCTGGGTGAACTGATCCAATGGACAGAAAAAAAACATCTTTGTATTCCAGTTGGTCAAATATTTTCTTTCTGTCTTTCCCTACTGCCTCAAAGTGTTTCATTTCATTTACTCATCATTTTTTTGGGATGGTCATCTACGGTTAAATATATGTAGTTATACCTTCTTTGCATCACCTATGAAATCTGAATTTAAGAGTTCCTGAGTCAAAAACTTAATGTTTACCTCTGGGTTTAGAAGGCTTGGTCACAGTTACCCAAGTCACTAAGATATTCAAATACCTTCTGCACTGTTCATTAGAAAACATAAATCCATCTTCTCAACACAGATTAACCTCTGTGCTGAGACAATGCTAAAATGTTGGGTTTGAACCTGGAGGTGTTTAATCCTGACACTGGAAAGCAAAATGCTTGGAAGAAACAGAAACATTCTACAAACATCAGTTCCACTCAGCAATGATCTCATGACTCCGCTGGTCCATTGCACAGCACAAATAAAGCACAAAGTTTTGCTGAAAACTTAAATCTGTTTGTGAATAACCTATAAGCGTGCACACACACACACAAAGATTAATGTGCTGAATACACTTTTTACTCTGAATTGATGATCTTGTCCTTTTCTTTCTGTGATTGTTGACAATGGTCCAAAGGTAGAATGACTTTGCTAGAAAAGCTGAGGAATCACCTCCAAAAGAGGTTATTAGTAATCTCCTACTTAGCTAACATTAGAAAAAATGGGGTGAAAACATATATTTGGACTTCTCTAAAAGAAGAAAAATTAGATAAAGTTTACTCTTTTTTAATAATCCTGGTTAAGTGCACTCAGTAAGGTATGAACAGAGGTAAGGAAATTGTCACATATAAAAAACCCAAAGTCTAGCTCCAGAAAAGTACAAGTTCCATAAATGATAGGATCCCAGAATCATGAAATGGTTTGGGTTGGAAATTACCTTAAAGATCATCTCATTCCAACCCCTCTGCCATGGGCAGGGACACCTTCCACTAGACCAGAGTGCTCGAAGCCCCATCCAACCCGGCCTTGAACATTTCCAGGGATGGGGCAGCCACAGCTTCTCTGGGCAACCTGTGCCAGGGCCTCAACACCCTCCCTGTAAAGAATTGTTTTTTAATACTCAATTCTTTCAGACTTTCATTATAGGAGAGATGCTCCGTCCCTCTAATCATTTTTGTGGTATCCTCTGCACTCACCCCAACAGGAGTTGTGAGTCCAGGGTCCTTCCTGTGTTACATCAAGTGACACCAGTCACAGGAATGACTTCCTACATGATTTCCCCTTTCAGTCAATAGCCACCTACACTTAACCTGCAGAAAAGCTCCCAAGGACCTTTTGGAGATTGTTTCACTTCAATAACCACCTAAGGGTTGCCCTGGCATATCTGAGGCATCTGCATGGTCCTGGTAGGGGTAGCACAGGACCTACAGGAGAGCCACGACCTGGAAAAACAAGATAATGGGGGATAACCTCAGTCATCTTCCACTGCTCTCTAAGAAATTCCTTTGTTCTCCAAGCAGTGAAGCAAACACAGTTTTTAGGTAATGCCTTTGACCTTTAACAGTTGGATCTGATGATCTTAGAGTTCTTTCCAATTTAAACAATTCAATGATTCTATGATCAGTCTCAAGTGGGATTAGATAGACTTTTTTAGGCAACTGAACTATGTTGACCAAATTCCCTTTTTGATCTAAACTGTGAACATCTAAATTTTGGGGTGTTAATCTTGTACCAAACCAAATCTTAGGTCATTAATGTGAAGTAGACATTGAATAGTCAGCTGGCTAAATATGACCATTTAGTGCCATCTGGAATACCCTAAAGTATTCCACCTGGACTCCAGCTGCAATTCCCAAGACTCAGATGGCACCTGGAACCACAGCATATGTGAGCTATTAAACCAAGCCACTAAATTTTAGATGGCTAAAATTAGGTTAGATGAATCCTGCTTTCAGGGCCTCGGGATGCCACTTTTAAATCTTCTACACCCTATTAATCTGACACCTAAAGGCTAAGACTGGGAATAAAAATTATGCCTTTCATAGGCTTCTAAATGCAAGGGATATGTTATTACTCCTCAATAGGAACCAAGGCCCGAGGATATTTTACATCCTGAAGTCCTACAAAGGCATTCAGTGTATGAGTTTCTGTAAGCATGAAATGTTGCATCCAAACATGATTTATAATAACTTTAGGTCTCTTAGAGAGACATAAGCTTGGGTAATGGATTGGGTGGATAGAATGGGAGGCAGAGTGCTTATTTGTAGATGGTACTGTTTAAAATTTGTCATCACCATTTTTGTATTGGTTTAGTGATACACTTTCAAAGATTAATTTATTCAAACTCTCATCAAGATTTGATGATACTTTTTGAATGATAATTTATTATCTGAAGAGTTTCTAACATATGCCACTACTCCAGATGTCTGCAAAATTTATACTAAAATATATGGGTACATTGCACTTTGAGTTACTATGTTTTGCTCCCGATGTTCTGTCTGATTCCCATATCCTGCTGTATTTCCATGTCTGGGTTTTGTGATAAAAGCAAAGAATGAAAAATTTGAGCAAATAAAGTTGGTATGAGTGCACAGCAGCTAGGTCCTGTAGATCATGGAGAAGTTCAGTATGAGAAGAACTATAAATTCCTTCTGGTTCTGCTGTTGCAGTACCATAACCAGCATTCTAGCCACACAAAAAGTAATAACAACTGACATATGGATGCCTAGGAAACATTTAAAATCAAAGACAGGCTCCTTTGTCTCAAAGCTCTTGTTCGTGTTAAAGCTTCATGCATTGATATTTTGGTTATATCCTTTTTGTTTTGCACACTAAGTATCTTCAGTGATAAGACCATGAAAGTTAATCTTTCTTTTTAATAGTTTATCTATTCCAAAGCAAGTTTTTCCTACATCCTGGTTTGTTTATTTATTTACACACTTATGAGTACATGCACATACCTTGACATGAGTATCCTTAAAAGACTACCTTGGTTAGATAACACTATTTTATTTTCAAAAAAAAGAGGCATACGGTCACGATAACTAGAAGTCATTGGCCTTAGCTGTACCCAGCTGAGACAGGATTCAGCATGGAATAAAGGAGACAATTCAGTTCAACTGTATCATTCGTCTAAGCCAGGTATCATCACCCAAATCTCCATTATGCTCAAAGGAAACAAAGAGGTGCTTCCAGCTGTGAATTATCTGATATAGTTGGGATTTTTTTTTTTTTCAGAATGAGATGAACCACCCTCTAGAGGCAAAAAAATTCATTTAGCAGTGACTTCTTAGCTCTGCTGTTAAACTACAGGTTAAGAGAGAGAGTGTTTCTGAAGTTACCTAAGAAAACCTTGCCTCCAAGAAATTAAAAATTTACCCAGTGCCATTCTGAAGATAAATAATAAAACCTCCAAGTCTTCTGATTATTATACTCAGACACCAAATCCAAGGGTTCCAGTGCTTTCTAAGATGTACCACATACAAAATCCTTCCAGCTTTTCCTTTAAGCCTCTGTATCATTGCTACAACCACAAATAACACTTTACATTCCTGTTATTTATACTGAAGGTTCAGGTCTCTGTGTTTTCTTCCCAGTTACTCCACTTTCTCTGTTCTCTCCTTGCTTATGCAATACATTTAATTTCCCTTACCCTTCTCTTCAGGGAATCTTGGTATTATTTTTATACAATGTGTTCTTGTAATTTTGACTGTGTTATGGTATCACAGCAGTGCAGGAAACTAAATATATCCTCCAGGTAGTTTGGACATTTGGAAAAGAGATGTTCTAAGCAGAATATAGTCTAAAGCTGTATCTGAACCAAAAATCACAGTATTTAAAGTCTTATTAAGGGGTATTAAACCCCTTAATTCCCAACCTTTTAAACCCTAAAAGTTCATTGCTAAAGAATGAAAATGTTTTTTATTAATTTAATTTCCAATAATCTCATTTAGCCTATTGTGTTATATTTAAGCCATTAGCTATTTATTACATTGCACTAATATTGTTAATACAATGCACTAAAATTATCTGGATTACTAAACTGCACTATTTGAATATAGTGATAATATTTATTTTAAATAGATAAGATCAGAATGATAATGGAAAAGTAAGTGGATATATTCATTCCTCCTTTTCCCCCCATTCTTTCACCAATAGCAGATTTCAATACTAGCAACATCTCCAAAGTGTGGCAATAACTGTAGAACAGAACTTACCATGTGCAGATTGTTCTCTCAGTCTCCTGAGAAAGAGAATTGTTTGAGCAGAGGAGTGTTAGAATTTAACTTTTGGACTTTCCCCAGAGAAGCTCTGTGTGCCCCATCCCTGGAAGTGTCCAAGGCCAGGCTGGACGGGGCTTGGAGCAACCTGGTGTGGTGGAGAGTGTCCCTGCCCATGGCAGGGGGCTGGAATGAGATGTTCTTGAAGGTTCCTTCCGACCCAAACCATTCTGTGCTTCTATGGAATTTTTCTGTCTGTTTTTCAATCTACAAACTACTTTGAAAGCAATATAATTTCATATCACCAAAATGTTTTCTGAAAGGTCTTCTGAGGTCATTCGGCAGCATATGGACTTCATTTTTCATGGTCAATAGTTACATGTGGCCAAGAGTTTCTCCTATTACAACTGTGAAATGCTTTTTTCCTTGGTACTTGAAATCTTATGCTTCCAGTAATGTTGTCAGGCAGGTATATGACACAGGAAGGGAAGCCAAGGAACTCAACATCTGTTGGAACTGCTCTCTCCTTTGTCCATGCCATAAGCAAATCCCTTCTCTACAGGACAGCCCTGAAGGCTAAGTCCAGCCGGCAACTCCATGTGATCACAGCAAGCCCGTGATGTCCAGAATTGTGAAAATGTTTCTGCAGTGCTGGGCTGTAAATGTGGGAGGTACAGGTTTGGCTTTGAGGGAACAGAACTGATTGTCAAATATCTGAGACTTGACTGCTCTCTATTGTTTATTTGAATATAACTCTTAGAGACCTCCCGGTGCTGAGTACTCTACTGTTAAAGAAATAGGATTGTCTTTAATTATGTAACAGATTCCCATTTTTAGTCATGTAAAAGTCTACACTGGTCATCGATTTTCCCTCTACAGGCAACGGACAAACAAAGGGCTTTTCAGAGTGGGATTCATCCACTTCTAACAGGCATATCTAAAATAGATAGAACCAATTGGTCTCTGGAGATGCCTGACCCTTGACCACAAAGAAAATCAAGACTGAGTTAGAGAAGAAGTCTAATTTCGTAAAACTTTATTTAGGCAATATGACTGCCACCTACATTTATCTGCCCTGACTCAAAGGCTTGTTCCATATGCAGAAAAGACTGATAAAGAACATAGCACGTCTTCATCTCACAGGCAGGGATGCACGTGGCAAAAAGGGCAGCATTTCCATGTGCACTTCAGTGACATAGGAACCCAAATCCCAGAATATTTTTTTAGCTGGGTCCAGTAAGATCAAATGACTTCCATAAAGTCACACACAGAGTCTGTGTTTAGGCAAGAGCTGAAGTCAGCCCTCTGGAGTCCGGAGCCACTGCTCATCCTCACCACTATCCAACCCTCCATCAGGCTCCTGACCTGACTAAATAGCACTGTCAGGGTCTCTTTCTTTTCCTTTTTTTGAAGGAAAAGCTGTGTGGGTCTCTGAAGTTAAGCAAGTTTCTTCTGTTTTACACATCTAAATTAAAATCTATTTAAGAAAAAACTACAAGACATAGTGCAATTTTAAAGTCATTTGGCAAACTGATTCTGTCAAGAAAGCTTAGTTTCATTCTGTTTGCTTGCAACAGCTTTTTTTTTCCATAACTCTGCTGTTCTTGTTCTTTTAATACATTTGGGAGGCCTGTCAAGGCCTATCCACTCTCTAAATAGCTTTGCAGATTAAATTTTTAACTCTACTCTCTTCATGCAGATGTATATTTCTGACAAAGAATTGCACTGACATGTCATCTCCCATCTTTCTCACAAGAGAGGAAATAGCTACGTGCCAGTGCTGTTTGAAACTCTGACTCTCCCCAGCAAACAGTAAAATAAAATAATCATAATTATAAACCCCTGCATTGAGAAAACCCACTTCTTCTTTATTTGAGCTTTTGCTACACTAATTTCCTTTGTCATAGCAGTTTTGGGCTATTTCCTTCTTCACCTTCAGCAACATTTGTAACCAACAAATGAGAAACTGGGGAATATGGGGCAGAAGAAAAATGGGGTTTGTTGATTTAGTTGCTGCTACAGGTACAACTGAACTTTTAGCCGAAGACTGTGCGGAACACCCAGCCTAACCTTAAATCCTTTTTTTTCACTCAGAAACATTTTTATCATAACTTTTTCTTTTTTCAAACATAACTACAAAAAAATCCTACTCCACTGCAGATGCACTGCTTAAGGAATGCCCTCCCTTCACAGGAATGAAGGCATTCTGATTTACTAGACGGGGAGTGAGCCCGGTTAAGGACTTTTTGAGAGCAGTTGTTTCCTAGAACAGGGTAAGAGACAGTAAAGAGAGAACAAACTGAATTTCAGTGAGCAGAATCCATCCCCAGATTAGGTATGTAAATTAAAAGGGTCTTCGATGTGTCATGCAGTTTGTCATCTTACGTTCAGCTTCCTTCTCCCCACAGAATCAATTGCATGTAAATAGGTCGTTGCTTATGCATAAGTCATTGCTTATGAATTCTTATTATCAAACACTTCTTTGGGACTCAAGATGCTTTTCTGAGATAAATATAGAGCAGAAATGGATGAACATGGAAGAAAAATACTCGTAAAGATAATGGGAGATCTCTGGGGTGACTCCACTGCATCTAGTACAAATGCCCATTAAAGAGTCTGAGCATTTATGGTCATAAATACTTACTCAAGGTGTGGAGAAAGCAAAAGGAATGTTTCATGAACCAAGATTATTAAAAAATAAAGGAGATTGCACTTTCTGGGAGTTGTTATATGACAGACTTTTTACTTTGACAGCAATTGAGAAATGCCGGGTTCTGTCATTTAAGGATATTTCCACATTTTTGTCCAGCGCTGGGGACAGAAGTTCTGCATGTTATTCTCTCTTCTCATTTTATTGTTGTGTGCCTGATTTGTGTCTCCCATTTAGAAGTTCAGGTTAAAGTTTATTCTTATCATTGCAGTGCTAAGACAACACTGGAAAATTTTCATATTTTATTTTTTTCCAGACAAGAGATAAACTCTCTGGAAATTATCTAGATTCTTAGCTGCCAGACTATTCACTCTGTGCTGAACATGTGGGCGTTTGTCCAATTCTTCTAGATAATTTTTGTGGATTGCTCCTCTCTTCTGAGGTTCAGGGTTGTTCCTGTTGACCAGAATCAATTAAACATTTCATGGAACTTAGGATGTATTTGTAAACATTTAAAAGTGTTAAAAATAATAACAATAATGCATCTTGAAGCAATTTCTTTGCCACTGAAATAATTTGCCACTGAAAGGACACTTGCCCTCAAAAAAAACC
The DNA here is from genome assembly GCA_013389985.1 of Dryoscopus gambensis. NCBI lineage: Eukaryota > Metazoa > Chordata > Aves > Passeriformes > Malaconotidae > Dryoscopus > Dryoscopus gambensis. The sequence goes on from WEIT01034712.1 coordinate 172,396, forward strand.
CCAAACTTTCCCTTCCTTAGGATCACAGTTGAACAGAAAATATAATGACTATTCAAGAGCAGCCACTGAAAAGCTCCATTGCCCTTTTACACGTAGAAATTGAGTTAAGGAAAATAAAAAGCCCAAATCCTCATGGTTATTGACTGTTGGATTTCATTGCTGGATTTCAAAGTTTGTGAGGAACTGAGTAACTGAGACAAAACACCTCACAGTGGATCATCACCCACTCAGCTGTTAACTCCATTTATGACAATATGTTTTGAAGGGATGGAGTTTGTTACTCCACTGATTACAGTGTGTGACCATCTACCAGAAAGAAGCAAAGGCTTTCACTGATCTCTCTCTGGGAACTGGAGTTGAATATTTTTTTCAGACCCAGGTACAAGCTTTTATTAAAATTGTACTGGAATTGGGTATGGAACTTACTAGTGTGTGGATGGTGATGGGATCTTCTCAGCTCATAAAAGATATTAACACTCATCAAAAATAAAGCAATTTACTGCAGAAAGGGGGAAAACGCCATTGTCATAGCATCAGATTAATTTAGGTTGGAAAAGATCTCTGGACCTGCTCCAGCATCCCAGTGTCTTACTTGTAGCAAGGGGCCCAAAACCAAACACAATATTTGACATGCAGCCTCACCAGTGCCAAGTGTAGGGGGATGATCACATCCCTAATATCAGTCTCATGAAATGTGAAAAACTACATCTGTTTACCTGCTCAAACCACCTCAGTAATTTGGGGTGTTAAATACGTGATGGTTTTAATATTGGAGCATTGAATGATAGAATATTCAAACATACAGCACCTATACATTCCCAAAAAGTCCAGAGCCTGAACTAAAGACTTTAGAAATGGAAAAAAAAAAAAAATTTATGCCTGGGCACTCCTCCACAATGTTCTGCTGTTATCTTTTGTTTCACTTTTGAAAGGTGTTGAAATACACTGAGATTTGGTGTGTTTGGGGTGGAAGGCAGCAGTAAACAAGGCTTTCTGTAGTGGAGCTTCTGAGCCAGTTGTGATGGAAAAGAATTAAAAGACACAGTTAAAGGTGTTATTAGTAATTGAAATACTCAGCTTTTTTTTTTTTCTGCTTCATCTGCTACCATGAAGCAGGTGAAGCCTTTAAACCACAGCTCAAGAATGAACTTGACAATTTGTTGAAAAAGTGCTACATTTGAAAAAGCATTTAAATCTGTTTTGCTTTTACTCACATCTTCCTTAAGGAATTTCTGGACAGAGCATAAGGTCTGTCAGAACAATATTTTTGAGGAATAAATCTATCAACAGCAAAATAATTTTAATATGAGAAAAAAAATTTCATTTGCAGAATACCATTCCATTTCTTTTTTTCTGCATACATTTCAGGGGATTTCAATTCCACATAAAAGCTGACAATATTTAAAACACTAAAAGCAGATTATTTCCATTGTTCCTCTCATTACTGGGAATCCTGGAGGGCTCACTGATCATAGAAGTTCAAGTGATACTGTACATAGGTTGTGCTCACCACTGTAAAGACACATACACCTTATCACATGCACATCCTCATATGTAAATACAGTATTTTTAATTAAAAGGCCCTGCTAAAGAGAAAACAAAAAGAAGGCATGAAATTTAGAAGAGTTTTCCCAGGAAAGTGGTGGAATTACCATTGCTGAAAATGTTCAGGCACTTAATGGCTTAGTGGTGAACATGGTGGTAGTGTTGGGCTGACAGCTGGACTTGATAATTCCAGAGGTCTTTTCCAACATTAATGATTCCATGATTCTTTGTAATTATGCCCCTCTGAAAACTGGTAGATCCATTGTGTCAGGACAGCTGAATGACATAGGAGACTTAGGAGTAGTAAAGATTTCCTCATAACTTGAGGATTTCAGATTACAACCTGCCCACTTATTTACTCGCAAGCTGATTTTAACTTTTGCTACTGAAGCTGTAACTACCAAAGAACTGAGGGATCCACATAGCAACTTCTGCTGGTTAAAAAAAAGTGAAGGTTTGTATCTTCACATCTCTTCTCATTCCTGATATGCTATCAAAAACGTTATTTTGAATTTCTTTTTCAGAGGGGCTGTCAATTCACCTTTGAGAGAGCTGCAGTTGCTGCACTGTCACCTCTTATGAAAGGTTTCAGCCTGATAAATGATAGCAAAGCAGATCTGCACAAACAGATGTACACTCCGCTTTGACCACATTAGATAGACTCTTTATGGCACTTGTAAATTAAGAACAGAATGATATGGAAGAATATTAAACAAAAATGCTGTTCCAATTGACATGTTCCCTGCATCCATCTCGTTTTGCCTTCATCTACTCCCCTTCAAACTTGTTCTTTGTCAGACCACCTTGTTCCACACTATTTCCCTTCTTACAAACATTGATCTCCATTGATCTGGACTATAGAAATCAGGTAATTTTTCCAAGAAATGAGGATTTCTCTTTCCCCCGTGACCTTTCTCATCTGTGCAAGTGTTTTAGGCATGGAATCTTCTGCTCCCTTTTTGATGCAAACTTGACCTCTGTTGTCTTACTTGGAAAATGCACTTGATTTCTAACAAGAGCTTTTCAAAATGTAGCACTGCTGATTTGTTGGATAATGAAATCCAAATTGTTCCACAAAAAAAGGTGCAATTATACAGCGTGTAATACACAAATAAATTGACTTAATGTTACATTATAATGAAAACTGTGCAAAATCCTCTACACAAGCACAATAAAATAATAAAAAGTAATAGAACAGGTAATAGATGTAAAATAAATGCTAAAAAAGTAGTTCAAATCATTTTCATACCAGTCAAAAGATACTGAGAAGGGCGCATCCAATCACAATAAAACACCAGAATGAAACACTTCTAAATAGTAATATAAATTTTTGTGGACACTTCATGTCCCATGATGTGGAATTGACATATAGTTTGATTTTCTTTTTCCTAATGTAAGCCACAGTTTTACAGTCCTAGTGAAAACATTTTATTGCTGGGGATGTATTAGACATGGTTCATTTCCCTTCTCAGTATGGCTTTAATTTTCCACATCCATGGCTTGACACAGACCCAAACACCAGAAGATGGTTGTCTGCTATAAAGTGTTTGGTTTTCTTTGATTGCTTTACAATTTAATCTATAGTTCATTCCATTAACCCTTTCCATTTTAATGCCACCAAAGTCTTCCCCCTCTCCTTAATATAAAGATAAACTTCCCCTGAATCATTTATGCTCTCATGTCCAGCGGATTACAAAGAGAACAAGAAGGAGAGTGGTGCAGGGGGACGAGCACTTTCTTCGCAGTAACTTCCCAATCAGTGAAATAATTGAATGCACAACAGCAACAGGATTTTCCCTTCTGTTTTCATAATACATTCATAATTATTCATTCATTTGGTTTGGTCATATTCATACCAACTCACAGAGCCAAGAAAGTGCCACTGTCATTCTAACTTTCTCCTCAATCCCTGCTCTTCAGGGGGGGAAAATAAAAAACCCACGTTCCCGTCTGCAGTGTTGTCACATCCGATATCCAGTTCCTTCCGGCAGAGAAAGTGGATCTGGGAGGGTCACCAGATCAGCCTGTGCCTCGGGGCTCCTCGCCTCAAGTACAAAAGACTCGACTCAACTCATGTTAGTCATGTAGGTGGCCTATCGGTGGTGACGGACTGCCAGCTCGGTCTGTGGGCTACCCGTGATAACTGCCTTGAAATGCTAAGTGCTTAATTAAGGACCTTTCATATCAGTTATTGAGGGCTCCATCTCCCATAGCCCAGGGCGTTGTACTTTACAGAGGACTCCCCAGAGCCACAGCCAACTTTATTGCAGTGACAAGTTAAAAAAAAAAAAAAGAAAGAAAAGAAAGAAAGGGGGGAAAAAGGGAAAGAGAGAAAGAAAAGAAACAAGTGGTTTTAATCCTCTTGCAAGCTCCCAAAATCTAAATACAAGCAGACAGCTGAGCTGACATCATGATCTCCTACTAAAAATGCATATTTTTTTTTACTGTTTATGAGAATATTGCTTGCTCGTGTTTTGGGTAAGGTACGGAGTCATCCCTGACGAGACGATCAGACCACTTGTGTTAACCCACGGTGATATTCTGCAGTGCGCAGCTTTTCCCTTCCCCAAGAACCCTCAGTACCAGATGAAGGGACATGTTTATTTAAAGCAGAAAAAACAGATGTTTGTGGCTAAGCCTTGTATAATTAATCCTTGCTTTTCAAAAAACAGCAGATACGGTTCTGTCAAGGAAGGGGAAAAATATTTCACAACCGACTTAAGTAGCTGAGGTTTGGAAAGAAATACCTTTTGTTTCTGTCTGCAGCGGAGGAGCCCTGCAGAAGAGTGATCTGTTCTGCTTCTGATTCCTCATGAGGGCATCTATCAGCAGCAACTCTGCTGAAGTCATTAAAGTTACATTGCTGTGAAACCACCATAAGGACAATCTGAAAAAGCCACAGCTTTCATTCAGGATGTTCATAGACAGGATAAGCACAGTGGAGACATTTCTTATTGTGCACCAGTTTCATACCAGAATTATTCTTTATTTGCAGCGTTGCAAGAGAAGTCCAGAATCAGGACAAAGTACAAAACGTTGTTCCCAGTTCCTTTAGGACCAAATCAAAGGAGCATCCATAATGTAGTTGTAGCTGGAAACTAGAATCAACAAGCTTAATAATTTTAATACCAGGCCTAATTGCCATCTCATTTACCCCCACCATAGCACAGCTGGGGAGATAGACTGTTTGCAAACCCAAAGTCATCGAAACCCAAAACTCAGGAAGAGTCCTCTGCAAGTTAAACTCCAGTTTGCAGAGCCTTTTGGGATGTCCTGAGCCTGCAGTGGGGATAGTCTGGGTGCTACAGGCTGGGCAGATCCTCATGAAGACATCCAAACGCATGCAGCCCTCCCAGCAAGGGACATGTGTGCAGCGTTGTCCTGCAGATGTAGCCAACCCCTTGCCATCATCCCCAGCAAGCTAAAATCATAGGAATCCAAGCAGGTACAAACAGTAAGGCAACCAAATCAAATCATCCAGGAGGCGCAGGCTGACATTTCCTCTTTTAATTTCTTTTCTCTAATATCTCTTCTTTTACGTCTTTTTTGTTAATCAACTCACTTTGAGTTCTTTTATGTACCTGAACTTCCTCAGTTGCCAACTGATGTGGAAGAACTGGTTGTCTAAAAGCCAGTGACACCAATATGATTTATTTTTAAAATGCAAGTGACAAGTATTTAAAGTAAAATGACACCTTTTAAACTTGAGTCATATTTTGTCAGCACAACTGCATAATAATTTGAAAGCAAAGGATTGTCTTCATTAGTCTCTATGTATTTTAATATGGTCTAATGTTTGTATTTTATATTTAAATTTAACTATGGTATCCTAAATATTTTAAATATTCTATTTGGTATATGGTACTGTGTATATAATATTTTGTGTACTGCATTTAAATAATGTATAATAATTTATAACCTGTTAGGAATAATAGTAATTAAAAAAAATAGATCAATTTATCTTGGGGCTTGTTTATTTTTCCACTAAGAGTTTAGGCAGGATTTAAGTAGCAAAGATCAGTGTTATCTCAGATATACATTACTTACTGCATCTAGGAGAGATCCTGCAGCCTTGTTCATATGAAATATTATCATACTCCTTCCGCACTTCACAATCTCCAAATAAAGGAGAAAAGATTAAACCTATTGCTTGTTCAGTGTGGTGCGATCCTTTGAAATGAAAAAAGCTGGATAAATGGAAGATGTGATTGCTTCTTCATCTGAATTTGTAATTAAAACCACTTCTTTTTGAAGGCTAAAATCAGGGAGCCTTCTCCTTGTGTACAGTTTTTCATGCCTAATTTAGCAGATTATATTTCTCCCTGTGACAGTTAAATAAACAGGCATAGTAAATATCTTTAAAATCATTTAATGTTCTCCATAAAAATAAAATAAAAAAAGGAGGTCAACACGCTGAAACAAACTATATACCTCCAGAAAATGGGAATACTGGGGCCATTGTTTAATTTCCGAGACCAGGTTACCGGGAAGATTATTGATGATTCTGAGCCTGAGCATCTGTGCTCACTCAAGAGTGTGATAGTGACAATTATTAACCACAAACCTGTTGGAGGGCCAAGAGTAAATAAGCCATCAGTGTGGAGATGCGTGCCAGAGCCGCATTCCTCCGGACCGTATTTTTCGGCAGCAAACTCCACCTGATGACAGCTACAATCAACAGTGGCTCCAGGCAGCTGCTTTGCTGCAGGCCACATTCAATTATGTCGCCCTGCATTAGTCCCTGGCGAAGCTGTCACCTTCCAGCCTGTGAAGTGATAGCATGAAGAGGCTCCTGAAGTCTCGGCAGTTCTGCCTTCGGTTAGGGGAGCAAGGGGAAGAGATGGGAAAAAAGACCATTAGCACTGTGCCTGCTTGCAGCATTCATTTTGCTCATGGAAGGAGAAAAAAAAATAGCTTAGGTGAGCTGGATTCAGAAACTTGTCTTGTGTTGGATAATTGAAGATTTTTTTCCCCCATAAAAACCTTTTTTTTTCCTACAGGGTTAGGAAACACATGCTGTTCTCTTTCCTGGATTTTTGGAGTTACTCAGCCTTCTAGAGAGTGACTCAGACTGTACTTAGAGCAGCAGGGAACTCTGCTGTACATTGCTTTTTTACAATGCATTTTCCCAAGCAATTCCATGGCATTTTGGGAGATCAGAAGTCATCATAGATTCACAGAATGGTTTGGGTTGGAGGGGACCTTAAAGTTCATCTCATTCCAACACCCTGCCATGGGCAGGGACACCTTCCACTAGAACAAACTGATCCAAGCACTGTCTAACCTGGCCTCAGACAGTTCCCAAAATGGGGCAGCCACAGTTTCTCTGGGCAACATGTGCCAGGGCCTCACCACCCTCACAGTAAATAATTTATTCCTGAATTCCTGAAGGAGCCTTTGGTTTTACCTGTTCAGCATCTGCTCACCCAGAGCAGTTCCACAAAGCCTCTTGCCAGGAAGCACATGGGCCATGGCGGGATTTTGAGGCAAAGGAGAGGAGTTTTCGCTGACAAGTGAGACAGCACGTGCCAGGAGCAAGGCAGCCTGATGGGCGGAGACCTGAAATACAAATCCTTGAGGCTGATGGAGCTGGAGATGCTTAGCCTGGAGAAAATGAGTTTCAGGAGGGACCTTATTGCTCTCTACAATTCCCTGAAAGGAGATTGTAGCCAGGTGGGAGTCAGCCTCTTCTCCCAAGAAACAAGTGATGGGACAAGAACAAATGGCAGGAATGGCCTCAAGAAGTACTAGGGGGAATTTAGATTGGAAATTAGGAAAAATTTCTTCAGTGAAAGGGTGGTCAGGCTTTGAAACAGGTTGTCCAGGGATCATTCCTGGAAGTGTTAAAAAACTGTGTAGATGTGCTGCTTGGTGATATCGTTTAGGGGTGGGCTTGGCAGTGCTGGGTTAATGATTGGACTTAGTGATCTCAGAAGTTTTTTCTAAAGGTATTGATTCTATGATTCTGTGGAAAATGGGAGACTCCTCCGCATCTCCAGCACTGAGGCTGCGAGTTGGCTGTGTCACTCCATGGCTGTAGAGTTCTCGACACAATACGAACCCAAAGGGAGATGTTAAACATGGATTTGAACTTCCTTCTCCTATTACTGCCCACTTGATGAGGGCTGGACAGTCTTCCAAGCAACAGGATAGCTGTGCTCATGTACAGGACTTTTCAGAACAACCCAAGATCCCCCTGCCCAGAAATGTCGCATCCCAGCTTTCAGAGGTACAATAACACTAAAATTACACGATAGTAATAGTTTTGCCATATAGAATCACAGAATCATAGAATGACTCAGGTTGAGAGGGACCCTAAAGATCATCTCATTTCATCCCCCTGCCACAGGAAGGGACATTTTCCACTAGCTCCGGTTGCTCCAAGCCCCATCCAATTTGGCCTTGAACACTTCCAGGAGTGGGGTTAGATGATACTTATGTGTATGCATTTATGATAACAGTGCACTAACATTATTTACTAAAATCGCTGAAGAGATAAGCAATCAAATGGCAGTCCACATGGCACTTCCTTAAATAACATAAAAGAAAAACAGGTGAGAGTTTTCCTCCATAAGAAAAACAAAATAAACCTTTAGACACTATTTTTTCCCCAGTCATCTCCAACCTATAACATTCCACCAGTCAGTTGCATGTAATTAATATTATCTCTATTTCACTCCAAGATATTGTTCTGCCTCTCTGCTTATTTTACTTCCTCACAGACCAAACTACCGTGTTCTAGTTCTTTTTTTAAGGAGCTGTTTTCAAAAGTGCTTAATTCCTCCATACAGATTCCTTAATAGTCTAATGGGGTAAATTCCTGACATAAAACTTACTGCCTAAAAAAGCTGTTGCAGCTCTTAGTGTCCTCCTCGAGAAATTCTACTTGGGGGTGTAACATGCTTATCATATTTATTAATCATGTACTGCTTTTTCAATTATTAATATAAGTGAACCTTAATACAGAACATGCTTAGAAAGCATGTGCCTGTGCTGTGAAAGGAAGCGTGTTTCTTGCAGTGCTGCTCCCACTGCGAGAGGGGAATGGCACAGGAAAGAAGCTGGGCTTTAGCCACCTTCATCTGCCTATGAATGTTTCCTGTGGTGTGCCTCAATGTCCCTATTTTACAAGAAATGGTAGCAAAGCTCTCTTTTGCACTGCTGTGGAAAAATAGCATTGATTTCCTTTTTGAAAGTGGTAAAGAAACTCATTTTCCCTCCACAAAACCTCACAAGCACAGAAACCTTCCCTTTCGTACATTTTTAAAATGAATCCTAACCATTTGCCTCAGTGCTGCAAAATAAAACTCTTAAAGTCCCAGTAAGCCCAAAAAAAAGCTGCACAACGAACAGATTGAGCAAGTGCACCTGGGGATAAATGCATTATGGACTTAGATCCATTATCACACCTCTTCCCATCACAGCCACTATCCGAACCCCACAGGAAATCATTCATTGAGACGCGGAATGTCATTTTAGTTGTAGCATTAATTTCCCAGCTGCTGGTAAAGATATATTGTGCCCCTTCCTTGCATATAAAAGAAAATGAGCATAACTCCATTTGATAACTTCACTACTGGATGTAGGTTTTATTAAGGGCCAAGGTCTCTGTCGTGTAAACGTTGGGAACATCCGTGTTCCTTGCTAAAGATGGGCCCTTTGATTTTATTGTCTCTCCAAGCAGTGAATAACATGCATTGACATACTGATGAGGAGGTTCCAAATGAAGAATATGGCCATAACTAAAATGATATTATTCTGTCCCCTCAAGGGGAAGGTTTTCTCTCCAATCCCAGCAGGAGGCACTTGTGATAAAACTCAGTTTGGGACATTATCCTCCTCATGTTTATTTACTTTTCCCCTTTTTTATATATGCAATCAATATGAAAATGGAGCCAAATGTATGTTATACCACATAAACCCAACTGTTCCGTCCCTCTCTCTTTTTCTTTATGCAGCAGATTGAATCCTAAAAGCTTCTACCAATCTGAGCACCATGGAGCCAGGATTTTTTCGTGCAGATAAAAGGCAGAAAACATACTTGGTAGCAGTGTGCAGTCTGGTTCTTTCCTTTGACTCACATGGCCTAATTTAGACACCTGAGTCTGGGTAACAACCCAGAGGGCTTATTTCTTTCCACTGATTACTCAGAGATGCTATAATGAGCCCCACAGATTATTATTTCTGTGCTGTAATTGCTTGAATTTGGTGAGATGAATCCTCACCCTGTTGTCCAAGGGACTGATGTTCTTGGAGAACAAGATCTGGAACTGTGGTCATGGAAACTAGAAGCACCTACAGTTGGTGGATAGGCCTAATATCTACTATTATGGTGTTTTCTGGGTGAAAGAAGCCACACCCAGATGGGAATGGGGTGCACTGGTCTCAGCCCTGTGGTATCTGCCAGTCTGGTTGTCCCAGGATCAGTTTGAGTGGTTGTTCAACAATAAAAATTAGTTCACACACAAATATAAGCATTACCTTAGAAAAATGGATCCTCCAAAGCGTACACAATGGGGTTTTTCAATGAAAACAAGTGAATATTTTGCAAAGCTCCTTGTAAATGTGGCTCTAAGTGTTGCTTGTGTCTTTGCCAGATCAGTCTTCAGTATTTAAATCCTGGAGAGCCTGATCTCCATCACAGACCCATACACATTAATTAAATCCCAGGGAAGTGTCTCTTTCAGCCTCATTAGGAGCTAAAACAAACTTCACTGTCCTGGACAAAGGGTTTATTTTCACAGTGAATTTAGGGCAATCTAAGTCTATTTTCAATGGGAAAATTCCATCCTGTTCATCAGCTCTCAACAGTCTTTGCTGTGACAGAGCTCCTGAAATATCAGAATCAAGATACCAAGAAAATAGTTCTGAATGCAAAACAGGTCTAAAAATGCTATCGTTTCCATCCAGTGTCTTTCAGATCCACCTGATCACTCAGACATACAACTGGCAATTCAGGGTAAGGAAAAGAAATTTCTCCAGAAATGTTTCTGAATGAAGGGCTCCCTTAATTAGTTGCATGGACTTAGAGTGGTTTGACTTGTGCTTGTTATCAAACCATAGTCTTAAAACCAATTCAGAGTAGAGCTCTTTTCTATTTCTCTCATTTTCAGTCTTTCTCTGGAAAAAAAATACCTTCAGAAAAATCAAAGGTGAGTCAATGGAAATAGTTTAAGCCAATATGGTGGAAATGTGAGCTCTCCACATTGCAGAGGAGGAAATTCCATCAGAGAGGAATGAGTCAAAAACATTTATCACTACATGGTTCAAAATTGAGATAATGTGTCTTGACATGATAAACTCCCTCCCTTTCAAATGCCAGAACAACGTCCATTTTTAATCTTCTACCTTTACATGTTTTAACCTTAAAGTAGAAATGTATCCTGGCAGGAGGAAGTGACAGATGCTCTGTGTGGTGTGGAGGTGATGAATATAGTACAGCTGGAACAGTGGCTGATGAAGAACCTCTCAGTTATCCAAGCTCTATATTTATTGATAAGTCAGTATTAAACCACCAGACTGGCACAGAAACTCCATGGTCATTAAGATTTTCACAGTGCATTAGGAAAAAATTCTGAGTTTCTTGAACCAAAATGCCTGTGCTCCTGTTAGGAGCTCAGCTAACCTTATCTAAGTTAGAATAAGTGTCTAATAGAGTAAGGATTGTTCTCTCTAAAAATATGTATATACTAATGGCAACAGTTCTAGTCCTCAGAACAATTATCCCATAAATAAAAATTATATTGTGGTCACAGTCATGGGACACTCCTGGGAGAAGGGTCCATCACCTCATTTCTATCCCCTTTCAAGGAGTCAGGCTTTGGGGCTCCTTAGCGCTTGGGGACATTTTCATTCTCAAGTGTTTGGTAATAACCTTCAGAAATGGGGATGATGCCCTCTGAGAGTTCTCCTGATTGGGGCAGTCCTATGAAATGATGGAAAGGTGGTTTAGGATCCTCTCCTGATGTAGAATCCTGGCTGTTTTCTTTCTGGACAGAGGTAGCAATTATTAGATTACTTATTGAGCAGAAAAAGTGAGGCATCACAGCAGGGAAATTACATTTCTTAGTCTGCTCCAAAAAAATTAGAATTTAAGTAGTCTTTTTTGTCTAAAACTGATGGCAATCTCCCAGAAGACCAAACACAGTGGTTACTGCTGTGGTTAGGCTCCTACCTGAAGAGACAGAGGAAAAGTAGATGGCAGGAGGGAGTTTCTGCTGGTGGTGTGTATGAAATGCAGGTGCCTAAACCTCTAAATGAAAAAAATTTATATTGACTAGACCACCTTCCCAATATTCTGCAGCAAAGTTTCTCCCTGCCTAATTGTGGTGGTGCCACAAAGTGTCTCAGCCTTGATGGAAATCAACAAGTCAATACCTATACGGCTCTTGGGTTCCAAAGGTTAAACTGTGTTCCATCTGTCTCAATTGAGGATCTTGCTTTACTAGATGTTCTTAGAGCACATCTCTCAGGCCGGATTCTGCTCAAAGTAGTATCACACCACCTCCTGCCTCCTCCTTACCTGGGGTTCCCCTGCTTTTGGTGGATCAAACACGGAGGTGTTGGACAAATTCCCTCCAGGAAAAGCGGAGACTAAACCTCTATTTTCCATAGATGAAATAGACACTCTTTGAGGTGTGAGTCCTCTGATCCACCCTGGGAGAGCAACTTTCTTTCTCTGGACTGTAAAGACACTCTCAGGTGACTTTTCTCACAAAGACATCAGATTTCCAAATTTATCCCAGACATACTAAATGGTGACTAACATGGAAATACTCCGGTGACCATCTTTAACATCATAACTTTCCTCTCCCCCACATTTCCTACCCTCAAGAATTTTCTTGTCCCCACTTCAGGATGCGAAAATGGTTTCTTATAGTGCAGTTTTGCTTTTCCTTCCCCATTTCCAAACTCATGAGTTTTCCCAGAGACTGAAGTGTGACTTGTTCTCCAACCAAAGTTTTGCAAATTGGGAGTCACAAGCTGTGCACAATTTGAATGTGCAACCGAAATCCAGTGGATCTGAGATATTCAGGGGGTGTGTTTTGGGCCTTCCCTCTGTGTGTAAGCAGTGCGACCAATTCTACAGATTCAACAGGATTTATTCCATATGATCACCCAGGCTGCAGTGTTCATCTGTAGGGGAGTTGCAGACAGCAGCCTAATCCAGCTGGGATTGTTTTAGTCCAGACTACTGAATGTTGGAATTAAGAGACAAATATATTACACCATAGAAGAGAGAAGGAACAAACATAAATCCATTCTGAGCTGTCTCCTCTCACATGCTAAAGGTAGATAAAATTATGACTGATGTGGAGAAAGTGAACAGAAAAGCTTTATTCATCGTTTCTCCTAATATACAAATCTAGATGGCATGAAACAAAATTCCCTGGTAATGAGTTTTAAACAAGAAAAGCCCATTGCATTTGCTGCAAACTGGAAATCAATACTCATTGCAGTGTGCTGTGGAGTCCAAACACTGAGTGGATTGAAAAAGTGATCAGATGAATAAGTGAAACAAAGTACATTGGAGGCATCATTGTAACTTCTCTGTCAACATCCCAGGCAAGAGAAGTCCCAGAATCTTGAAAGACGAGTCAGGGAAAATGATTAATTTCTCTATGCATTCCTGTGAAACCCATCAGAGGCGGGACAGCAAGTTAAGTGGACTTGTCATCTGATGCAGATTCCTGTGTTTTTATACTCCGGGGAATAATCCGGGATATCAGCCACAAGATAAGCTATTCCTCTAGGCTGCATTTTACACCAATAATGTCTTTGCTCAAATATCATAGTAATACACTCTTTTGCTAACTTCTGCCAAAGTTTTCTTTGCATGATCATATCCACTCCTGTTCCCAGGGATGATTTTCACACCAAGCCTGATGCATGTGCAGCTCTTCCAAATGGATCTTCTTATGGATCTTCCACAGGCCATGAATCTGACAGAGTGGTGCTCCCTGGTTTGCTCAGCTTCTGGCACTGTTAAAAAATGCTGTCCACTGGACAATGTAGCTTGCCACAACAAATGTCCTGTAGCCTTTCCTGATATAGAATCAGGTCCTTTTAGAAATTTCATCTGACAGCACCTTGACGACTGATTTGTCAAATCACCTCATTCTGGAAAGGCCACTTTACAAACTGGTGCTTAGGGAACTGACTGGGAAGGAAGGTAGGCTGATACCCTGTGCACTCATAGAAAGAAGAGCTGTACTCCATGTTCCAAGTGGTGATTCTGATGAGTCTAGATAGAAACATCATGTCCTTTTCCAAAGGAGACTTGTAAGAAATTGTGTACTCTGATTGACTAACACAGATGTGTTTTATAGAATCGAAGAAACAGAGAAGAGTTTGGATTGGAAGAGACCTTAAAGATCATCTCATTCCATCCCCTGCCATGGACAGGGACACCTTCCACTATCCCGAGTTGCTCCAAGTCCCATCCAACCTGGCCTTGGACACTTCCAGGGATGGGGCAGCCACAGCTTCCCTGGGCACCCTGTGCCAGGGCCTCTCCACCCTCGCTGGGAAGAATGTCTTCCCAGTATCTAATCTAAATCTACTCTCTTTCAATTTGAAGCCATTACTCCTTGTCCTGTCACTCAAAGCCCTTTTAAAAGTCTCTCTCCATCTTTCTTGCGGGGTCCCTTCAGGTACTGGAAAGCCAAAGTTAGGTCACCTCAAAGTCTTCTCTTTTCCAGGCTGAACAATCCCAATTCTCTCAGCCTTTCCTCATTGCCAGAGCTGCTCCACCCCTCTGATCAATTTGGAGGCCTCCTCTGGACTCTCTCAGACAGGCTGATGTCCTCCCTGTGTGATGTACAATAAGCCTGGCTCAAGGTGAATGAGAAAGGAAACTAATCCTTTCAGTTGCAATGAGCAGTAAACTCAACTCAAACTGCCTCTTAAACTATTCTGGCTGTGTTGAGATGAAATTAAGATCTAAGCCAAAACCAAAAACACTTGCCTTTCTTTTTCGTCAGCTTAGTGCCTCTTTCTGAGAGATATTTGCCAATTTTGTAAACTTATTTTAATCCAATCATAAGAAATGTATGAGACTCCCCAGTACAGGCACTGAAGAGGGTTCATCAGTGTGCTCAGCATGGCTGGAGATGGGATGCATCATGTGGGATGGTTTCCTATTCCATAGCCTGTTGATTTTCCACAGTAAACCAAAGTAGAAATTGGTTAGTGGTGCTTAATATTTCTTGTGCTGGGCAGGCTGTGGACAAAGTCCAACACCTGAAAACAGAACATGCCCTTTCCTGAGTCGCTGTCCTCATTTACCCCAAATCTTTAACATGGGTGAACTTGTGGGAACACACCCCAGGGAGTTTGCAGTGATGTAACTAAGTCTCAAGTACTGTATTTAGCCAGATTTGGCAACTTTAGTGGAGAAAAGCCATAGAACCTTGGAAGAGCTGGAAAAATGGGATTTGACTCCCCTCACATCTTCTATTAGGAAGAGCACTACTAAATACCTCCATTATTTGGGAATGTGAGAGTCCTGTTACGGAGAGCTGCACTTTGATAAACCTGGCACAAATTAGAATAGAGGCAGTTTAGGGGCAGATATTTTGCTTTCAGGGACAGAATTTAACCTTCCAGTTTAGGACTGTAGATCTCTCATTTCAGTTTCTTGACCTCTCCAGTAGTTTGGGGCCAAATACCCAGTCTTCTTACTTGTCTACTTACATATTTGGGATTGCCTGAATTCCAGTGATTTCAGTGAGGATTGAAGGTCTTTGTGATTCCAGACCTTGGTTGCCTTAGCTCCCCCAAATTCAACAGTAGGCATAAAGATGCTTTCTACCTTCCTGGGCCGTTTGGAGGAAAATCCTTAACAGAGTTAGGTACTTATATGTTTAGTACAGACATACAAGTCCCTCAGATGGGCAGCTAATATGAAGCATAGAGTACACATCCTCCATTTCTACAGCCTTGCAGGCATTTGCACGTGCACGAAATGAGTGCTGAATAGAAATAAAACTTGGACTCACATAATTTTTGTACCCTTTTTACAAAGACAAATGACTATACAGGCTGCGAGGCATTGGCAGTTCAAAATGGAGAGACACCTCAATATCCAGGAGCCTCGTGTTTTCAAGTGTTGATTATAAACAGATGTGAAGACTCAGCCCCAAATAAAGAAGATTTGATTTCCCTCTTAGGTTTTTCTTCAGGGGTATGTGAACAAAAGCTTAATTTTATTTTGCTAATTACTTTTGATGACGGTTCTGCATCCCTTTTTACAATAAATCTTCATGGTAGCTACTCTTCCATTAATTATCCCAATAGGAATAAAAATTATCAACATAATAATAGCATCATACTCTAGTGCATCGGGGAAAGATAATTTTTTTTTTCTGTATTTATGAGTGACAAAAGGAAAAAAAATGGGAAAAGTAAGAATTCCATTCTTGCGTCTTGTTTAACTAGTGCCCCCTCTTGTGGTGCTTTGGTAGCAGTACCAAAGCCCAAAATCTTGTTTTCTGAGGTAAAAAATATTCAGGATGTAATATAGGCTCGTTCCAGATGTGATTTAAATACAAGGTACAGTAAAATAGATTAAATTATATCAAATGTGTAATCAAGAGGAGATGAATCAGCTGTCGATACTAGAAGAAAGAACAGAGTTAAGGGGTTGTGGTAGGAAGGACACAGCAGACAGGAGCATAGGATGTGCCTGGCTGCTAAAATCATTCCCCTTCCCATCTGAACTGGACTTCTCGCTGGTGAACAGCTCACTGACATTTTAGTTACAACCTCTCTGAAATCATTGCTCATTCGAGCATCCCGTCCCTCCTTTCTCTCTTCATTTTCCATCTTCCTTTCTCCTGACCATCTCTCTTTTTTTCTTAGTTTCCATTTCATCTGTAGCATTAGTTCTGCACTTTCTCTGCTCTCCTACTTTTTTCCTCGTTATTATCTCCGCAAGGCAGCCAGACAGACACCTCAGATCCAAAACAATGCCCAACAATGCCTTTTTTTTTTTCCTCCTTGTTTACCACCCCCAGCTTGGCTTTTCAAAATCACTTTTTAAAGACTCTCTGCTGATGCAGCAGTCACATTCCTTTCAGATTAATTCTGTCTGTGCTGGGAGGAGCAGGAGGAAAAAAATAACCCCAAAATGACCATTTTGAGCAGCGACTCGCAGGATTCTTCCTGAAGAAGTTTTAAGCCAGGAGATGTATCTTGTTCTACAGGGATCTCTGTCAACTTCTCTTTTTATGCATTTAATGTTCTTCCCCAGCGATAGCCTAAGGGTGCTTTCACTAAACAATTAATGTGAGGCATCTCCTGGGAACCTAATGGGTATTTAGCAATAAGTTCACTTCCAGTGAATTGTATAATGTGATATTTTGACAATGGATATAGCGAGGTTCTTGAAAGGTGAAGTTTTCTCCAAAGAAGCACTAAAATATCTTAACAGAACTTCTGATAGCATTTTGTGGGGTGGAATGGGATAGAGAGTGGGTCGGAAGGAATAGGGAATTTAGCAGAGTGTTAGTGCTGTTGTACAGTATGTTCTTTAATTTTAGTGTCATCCTGTAATAATGTTCACTTTCACTAATACAATGTACAAGTCGTAATCTATTAGCGAAAATAAAATTTGCTGTGACATTTGATATGAAAGCCGCTAGCAATGAAGGATGTAGTACTGCAAGTGATATTTGTATTATGTTAATAAAAAATGATATTAACATATGAAACTAATACCAGGCAAGGAAAAGTGTTTAATATTAAGGCTTGAAATGCAGAAAGTAACACGAAATCTCCAGTCTGGTCTGGTGTTGCTGTGTTCAGGATCACACTGAGGAGACTGTAGGCAGCAAGTTTTTTTAAAGTCAATTTTTAATTGTTATCAAAAGTAATTCCAAGAGTTACCACAACAATAATTTAGTATATTAATAGAGTCATTTAAACATAGAAGGTGGCATTTTTAAATAGAAAAAAATGCAGGGCATATGCATCCAGTTTTGGATATTTCCCTACTAGAATTATTCTCACTGTGCAATCCAAATAAAACCAAAACTTCAGAGATGGGGTGTAGGATTTTATGGCATTTATCTGTGGTGTGACAGCTTGCAAACTGCAAAATATGTCCAGCACTGTAGGACTGTGTGTGCAACATTTTTACAGAGCCAGTCTTCTATAGGGTACAGCGTGATATGATTTCACAAAAAAATAAGTTTCAGATAGGTATGCACATAAAATCAGCTCATTTTTTTCTATTTATGCACTTGAAGCAGAACAGATTGGAGGGGTTGTTTTATTATTATGCTTTTTTCTAAGAGAACCATGTTATAGTAGAACTGAATAAATCTGAATCTAAGATACATTTCTATCAAGCACATACATACATAAAAGCAGACAAATAGAATGAAAAGGAAACAGATTTGAAGAGAAAACTGGACTTCTTTTTTTTTTACAGTGTTATTCCCAAAAGCAAAATTAAAGTTTTACTTTAATCTTTCATTGTTCTCATGCACAAAATAACAAACATCCTACAAACAATGAAACTACAAGGAAAAAAAAAAGCAAGAAAAAAGTTCTCAACCCAGTTAACCCATTTAACCCACTTATAAAGATTATATCTTTGCTTTTGCTAATGAATTTAAAAATAAGAATTATCTATCTGGGTGGACTCTATTTACTGATTCATTGTAGATTTTCAGTTATGATGTAATATTGATTTCATTTTCCTTCTAAAACAGTTTTCCAAGGTATTCAGAATGAACTGTATGTGATAGCTAACATCAGAGGCATACAGCAAATGATTCTAAAAGTGCTTTATTTCACAGGGTTCTGTCTCCCCTTCTCAGGCTTTATGGTAAAATTAGGCTCGTTATCATATTTTGCAAATTTAAATTTTTTTTTTCAAATATGGGAAACAATATGTTAAGATTTAACAAGGACATATCTAAGCAATGAAAGCATGCAAGTTTTGTTAATTTTATAGAAGTTATTGCCTTTAAAAGCATTGATAATTCTAATATTTAACATTATTCAATTAAAAATGCGATAAAGCATAGCTTTTATATGTACATTTTTTATTTTACTCAGTTTTCAAAATTGGAACATAAATCATGGGCTTACAGCAGCCCTCATCATAATCTCTTAAATTTCTAAAGATAATCTAAATTAGGGCTAAGATAACATATGGTCAAATACACACTCAACAGAACAAGAAAAAATGGAGAAAGGTAAAATAACTTCAGAGGCTTTTTCCTGAGCTGGGTACATGGTTATTAAAGTAGCACCCTTATGGCAATAATTTCCGTTCAATAAATGTAGCCTAAGGATTTCCAAGTAATGAATTTTTCCATCTGAAACTGTAAATGAAGACTCATTCCTTTCTATGAAAAATGTCAGATTCTGGGCCGGTGGAAATTGGTGTAGTTCTGTTAACACCACAGAACTCTGCTGATTTACACAGACCGATACATTTGGACCATTTGTCTTATAAAACACCTCTATTTGCAGGACAGAATCCAGCAGAGTTGTCCCTTGCGATACAAACATTTCTCAGGCTGCATTTGCAGGCTGATTTATCAGCTCAACATTACAATGCACTGCTTTAACGTTCAGAGACTGGAGTGCAGCATTAGTCTATGTGCTAAACACAAGCATAAATAACAGTTGATGCCCAGAGCCTTAAACCTGTGCATATATATGCAGCTTCAGCCTCTCGGCCTTAATGATCCGCTCAGAATTGCACATGAACACAGCATTTGTAGCCTTATGCTCTAACAGATTTCTGTCTGCTTATTTTTGTAGAGGCAGTTAATCAGGGTAAATATGGAATGTCTTAGCTGAAGGCTGTAGGATTGCTCAGGATTCAGATATTTGAATGTTTCAGGGGGTCCACCTTTCAGGCAGGCTGCTCACCAATACAGGGTTTGCTGTTGAGAAAATATTTGACTGCAGAGAGGTAACAGAGATATTTTCTGCTTCAAATTATTTTCTTCAACCTATTTTAAAATCCTCACTTTTTATTCTTTCTTCCTCCTTCATTCTTTATCCTCTAGCGAGTGGTAGAGCCAAAATAGAGCGAAGGTGTATTTCAAATCATAAAATCACTGGGGTTGGAAAAGATCTCTATGTTTGTCATGTCCAGTCATTAACCCACCATTGCCAAGTCCCCCAGTAAATCATGTCCCCAAGTGCCATATCTATACATTTTTGAACACTTTCAGGGATGGTGACTCCACTGCTTCCCTAGGAAGCCTGTTCCAATGCCTGGTCACATTTTCAGTGAAAAACTTTTCGTAATATCCAGTCCAAACCTTTCCTGGTGCAACTTGAGGCCGTTGCCTCTTGTCTCATCACTTGTTACTTGAGAGACCAATCCCCACCTCGCTACAATCTCCTGCCAGGAAGTTGTAGAAACTGACAAGGTTTCCCCAGTGAGCCTTCTTTCCTCCAGATTAAACACCCCCAACTTCCTGAGCTGCTCCTCATCAGGCTTGTACTCCAGACACTTCCCCAACTCTGTTGTCCTTCCCTGTCCTTCTCTGGAGCATCTCGAAACATTCCAGATCCTCTGAAACCCATACCTACCACCCTTTGGGTTCCCTCAATCAACATTCAATGTTGCCTAAATCTCTCCTTCATGGCTATTTCCTGGGGCATTCCTACCTTCATTTTTATTTGAGTCTCAGTGGGTCTTTATTCCAACTGGCTCAGCAGTTAGGCAGAAAAATGCCAAATTTCTCTGGCTTATTTACAAATCTAAAAACTAGAAACTCACTTTTACTGAGAGATCTCCAAAGTGAAATTCATCTGTCTCTAGAGAACACTCTAAGATGTCAATAAAGATGAATGATTGAGATGGATGAGAGGCATGGGTCAGAAAACAGTCCCTTATGGCTGTTATAAGAAAAGTCCTTAATAGGAACTGCTTCAGTGGGGTGGGAAAGGCTGAGAGCAAGAAGGGGAACAACTCTGAGCCTGAATACTCCAAGAGAAAGACCTGAGTTCCATTTGATACCATTTCTGCCTTGTCAGTTGGCCTTTTCTTATTATACTCATCAAAGGATAGTAACTGAGGATCAAAGTTTGCAGTTTGTTGGGGGTTTTTTGAGGGAAAGTTGTTTTCTTGGGGATTGTATGACTAATGATCTTGAAAACTCTGCATGTCACAGAACCACAAACTGGCACAATGGGTAATGTTGGAAGGGACCGGAGTGGGTCCTTCACCTTATCCAACCTCCCTGCTCAAGCAGGGTCGTCCCAGAGCACAGGACACAGGATTCCATCCAGGTGGGTCTGGAATACCCCCAGTGAGGGAGACTCCTCACCCTCTCTGGACAATCTGTTCAGGGCTCGGGCACTGCACAGGAAGGAAGTTCTTCCACATGTTCAGGTGGCACTTCCTGTGCATGTCAATTTATTTTGGAGTTTACCTTCTTGTTGGATAACTATAAGATGTTGTCCTTTAAAAGTAAATAAATAAATAAAAATAAGGCCCTTCTCTAGGAATACTCTTGTTTTCCTCTAATTTTTTGAACAAAAGTTACGCGTTACGGAAAATTACAATGCTATGGTAAGTTATTGTCTTGCTTATGATAATGATATTCTTCTTACATTCCTTTACACAATGGAATTAGAGATATTGTTAACCATTTTGCAGGAAGCTGAATGCTGTATGTGAAATAGTGCATTTAATCGCCAAGCTAATCAAAACCAAGCTAGAGGTTATTCCAACTAAATCTCTGTTTCTCTCTGTCCATTTCTATCCGAGATTGAGTACTCAGAAGAAGGAAACACATTATTGGAATTAAAATTTTAAAAATGCACTGCTGCAGTTTAAAGAGAGCAGGAAGAATCATACAAATAAGCTGTCGGTATTTTTTTTCTTTTTCCATTACACTGGAAAAATAAAAAACTTTGCAGATGACATTGCTGCTTTTTAATCATTTCAGCTATTTGTGATTTATTTTTAAAAGACAGATTAACTACTTTCTCTATTAAACACACCACAGAGTCCTCAGTGTTACTGACAGCAAGTTGCCCTTTTTAAGGCAACAGCATAACTTTAAGGAACATGCTTGGAAGCTATTTTCTCATCTTATGAAAAAGATGGGGATTTTTTAAGCTACTCCCTATTAGGACTGGTATTTCTGATGTATGTCTTCATATCAAAATGTGGCATGAAAATATGATCTAGTTTGATAATTCACAATAAATATGTGGTTCTTGACTGTAAAACCAGTTAATACTAATTTGAATTTGCATATTAATAAATTATAAATGTGTTTATTAATTTACTAATAAGAAATATGTGGTTGAACAGTGCTTCAGAGTTAATGGAAAATTACCAAATAATAGGTGCCAGAGAGAATACAAAATGGAGAACAGCGTTTTTCTAGTGACGACCTGAAAATATACTCTTATGCAGGATGTCTTTGCAAAAACATCCTTCTCAAGCTTGTAGCAATAAAAGTCTTGATGCTTTAACAAAAAATGTAAATCTGAATGCATTCGTCACTGAGATGCTTTATAATCTAATCTGCTTCCTTTTCCTTTTGAAGTAATTGAAGACTTTTTCAGTTTCCAGAGGGAAACATCCCATCTTAGTTCAACCAAGGCATCAAATCACTTAGTTGGAGCATGGGAAGAAAATTTCCAACACCTGAGCTGAATCAGGCAGCACAGAAACAACCTGGGTGTCCCCTGTCCCGGGTGAGCACCTTAGCCCTGGACTCTGGGCTGTTCTCCAGCATTCCTATAACTGAGCAGAAATCCTCTCCTGCACCTGAAAAACCCTTCCCAAAGCAAGAGGTGTTGACAAAGTTATTTTCCTAGAGTGTGTTTTTGTTATTAACAAATCATCCTGCTATATATAATTTAGTTATAAACTAATTCTGCTATCTCTTGTGCCTGCAGCTAAGATTAGATATAAGTTTTTCCAAACTGGGACTAAAAATGATGGCAGGCAGGATCCTGATGTGGTGCACTGCGAGTAATTTCATTGCCTTTAATGGTGCATGTAAATTTTCGCATAACCAAAGACTTAATGAGTTATGACTTACACTTTCCAAGTAAAAGTCCATCCTGTGAAAGGTCCAGTTATCCCAGCTCTTAGGCTAAGAGCAAACATTCTAAGGGTGGTGGCACCAAAGGCTGATGGTAGCCTACAGCACTTGGTTCTCTTGTGCCAGGAAAGAAATATGTTCTGGAAAGGCCTTCCTTAACCATTCCCTCAAGGAGCAAGTGTCTCTCTCCCTCTTTTTCCTGTCTAGAGGGCAGCTTAGAGTTATCCAACTCTTCAGGCCAAAATTAGCCTTTGTGAGCTCTCCCCTGAGGATCTGTTTATGTGCACACACAGACGTAAACAGAAATGTTTTTTCTCCACAAAGCCCTGAGAATATCAAGTTACTTTGCTTTCCTCTGCTTTAATACCACTGTTTTCCTCTCAAAAACTTTCATAAAATCACAGAATAGTTTGGGTTGGAAGGGATATTAAAGATGATCTCATTCCAATCCCTTCCATGGGCAGAGACACCTTCCACCAGAACAGGTTCCTCCAAGCCTCATCCAGCCTGGTCCTGGGCACTTTCAGGGATGGGGCATCCAACTTTTCTAGTGACACCGTAAAAGCAGCCAGGTCACATAGATCACTACTGAATCAAGACCACTTTGGATAAATCATTTGGGTTGTCTTGGAAAAGGCACACGCACTTTCAAAGAAAGTGATGAAAAAAAAGTGAGATCTGAATGAATGTGAAGTTCAGTGTGACCACTCTGGATGTCTGAATACTCCACTGAAAATGCTTAACATACACAAGAGTGGGCCAGTGTATAACTAGAATAAAGGACATAAACTTCAGGTTGGAACCTCCCGTGGTTCACATTTCCAGTAAAATGTCATTTTTATTTGGGTAGCTGTGTGGGGCTAAGATTCTGCCTGGTTACTCCTTGTACATCCATCCCTTGGACATGAGGAAATAGAAAAATATCTGCTCGGAAATTACACTAAAAAAGATTTCCAGTTAAACTCCCCTAGGCTTCAAGAAGAATGTTCTATCCCTTCTCTTTTTCCTTATTTCTGAAGTCAATGGCTAAATCACATGTATTCCTTGAGTGAATTAAGTTTGGATTTCCAAGTCTCTCTGACAAGAAGAGTTTTGGAACTGTTCAGATGTGTCCTGAACTACCCTCTGTGATAAAAATCAGCCACTTGCAATGATCAAACAGCAGTTTCTCCTCAGTTTCTCTTCTTTGGCCATTTACATGTTGAGTTCTCAGGAGCTGCCTTTTACTCTGTTACACTTATACTTCATTTTAATATAATTTTCTTAATCATTCATTGGAAAACATTGTCTCATATCTTCAGTTTATCTCATGCTTCATTGCCAATATGATAGTGTATCTTAGAGAAAAACTTTATCTTATTTTATTGTTGTATTAGCTAATAATTAGCAAGGAACAACCTGATGACAACCTTTTGCAGGAGGTCCTGGTCAAATGTGGAAGCTGTTTCCACATGTTGATTAATTTACTAGACTGTGAAAACATACTTCAAATCCTACAGATTAGATTTATGTCCCTCTGTGTGAGAAAAGACACAAAATAAGACACATTTTCTGAAGGCTTAAAATAAATATAAGGCCAATGTCTTTGACATAAAGCTTACTATATCATAAAATCACAGAAAGGTTTGGTTGAAAGGGTCCTTAAAAATCATCTAGTTCCAACAGCTCTGCCGTGGTTAGGGATATCTTGCACTAGAACAGGTTGCTCATAGCCCCATCCCACGTGACCTTGAACACATCCCAAAATATCCTTGAAATAACTTACAAAGAAAATATTCCATGAGCTGTTCAGCCTTGTATAGTGAGGAAATTCTCTAAATCTGCTCCAGAAGAAATATATAGAGATAGGCAGGTAGCTGGATAACACACCTCGAGGTGAAGGCAGATTATTTTTCCAGCTGTCAACCCCACACGCTCAGCGTTAGGACCCAAAAGTCAACCCCTCCTCTTTCCATCTCATGCCTCACCAGAAGTGCCATGGTTTCTGAAATTGCACTTGCTGACTGAAGTCAGTGAGCAGCTTGCCACTAACTCCGCTGGAAACTGGGTCAATCCTGGTTAACAGCGGAGTTCAGAACGCAGGTGCCAGCCCACAGTCCCAGCCGTGCATTGGGTCCGCAGGACTAACTGGAGCCAAAGGCACCCAACAGCAATGGGGGGTTCTGGTCAGAAAAACAGCAAGAGGAACTAAAACGTTGTCATTATAATTTAATGAATTCCTAACCTGGACTGTGATTCATGAAAAGAGGACTTCAGTTCTCCCACCTCGCTCTTCTTCCCTCCCAGAGGTATTAAAAAAAGCATGTGGTATCGAACAGGTGAAAAAATTCCTTTTGAAATCAGTAAGGTGTCTTTTTCCCCCTTTCTTTCACAATAACAAATTAAATCTCCTGTTCACCTTCATTACCAGCGTCGCTCTTTGAGATCTCTGCAAAGCAGAGCAGGTAACCAGGGTGCCACCAGCTGTCACTAAGGGTGACTGTGGAAGTGCCTTCTCTTGAGCCCATGGCTCGTCCTCCCCTGAACCTGCAGGGATGAGGCTGCTGCCATTGTCCCTCATGGTGATCACTCTTGTTTGCACCCATGACAACATACATTTGGAGGGGACTAAAGACGTGAGTCAGCTTGCAGTTATGTAAATTACTTTATTGTTTCCTCTACAGACAAGGAACAAATTGTATCGGTGCTACACAGGTGGCCTCACGCTCAACATTTCTTAAAAATTGTGTTGAAAAACTAGAAATATTGAAGCAAAGAAAAAAGTTATGATAATTTTGCATCCCTTGTGATGATCTCAGGCATGTAAGCTACTTTCCACATGCATAGAAGCATGTTTTTCTTAGTGCAGGTAGCCCATTCTAAATATAGAAAGAATAGACAGAAAAATATAATGTAAATAATATAAATATGTACAAATATACTTGGGGATAAGAGCTGCCTGCATAAATCTGTTTTGAGTTACTCAGCAGTTTGTGCAATATAAAATGTCATTAAGCTACTGCTCAGTGACATTTTTGGTTGAAGGATGCAGTCAGTAGATTTAGGGAGAAATCCCAACCTGCTCTAAATAAAATGGGAGTCTGTAAAGGTTGGGGTTCTTCTTCTCCACTTCCCAAAGCTCCTGTGTCCTACGAATCCTCCTCCAATGCACGTGCGTGCTCTGACTACAAAACTCCATAACACAAGCGAAACTGGAACATGCAGGGCTGATCAAAGCATAATGAAATTAACTTTCAGATTAAACACTCCCAGGGCCGTATGAGTCACCAAAGGGCCTATTTCAGTGAGAACACTGAATTCCAAGGCTCTATGCACCCCACAGTCAGAGTGATTTCTGGAGGCCATGGATGTCTCAAAGCCTGCAAAAGCAATGTAGAAATCTAGCTCAGTCTTGAAAACTACCTTTTAGACACCCAGAGTTAAGTGAGGTTACTGGTGACTGAAGACATGATTTTTGAAAGCTTTGTGAAAGTTGATTATACTATATAAAGACAAAGCAAAATATATACATACATATATACACCCAAATTTGCAGGACCACACTTTTTGATTCTTTCATTTCTGCCTTGTCCTTACGTTTATTTATTTGCTTCAAACTGTTCTATTTCACTGCATAATTTTGTCTCTGGAGGAAGATTTTCTTTTTGGCTGTTTCTTTGAGAGAAAAAGAAAGGAAGGAAGGAAGGAAGGAAGGAAGGAAGGAAGGAAGGCTATATTTTCCAAAATTCCTTAATAACAAGAAGTTAGGGACATCATGCATTCCCCAAGTCATTCAAAATCTTGCTTTGGACTGTACTTTTTCCTAATATGTTTTCTTTTTCCATTTGGAAATTTTGTTTGGGAGAAAAAGAATTCTAGGTCATTTTCTTCGGGTTCCAGTGTCAGGCATGCAGTCAGAGCATGGTTTCTGACACTGTTCCAAAGCCACAGTAGGCAACTTAATTACATGTAATGTGATGCATCAAATCCAGCGAGGCTTCAATAGAACAGACAAATTTTTTGGCCAGTTTGTGGGACTTGTGCCAGGGCTGAGATGCACCTTGACACCACAGAATGCTCCTGGGTCTGTATTCCTGTGTGGTCTATATTTCCACCTGGTGTGTTCAGTGTGAATGCAAACAAGTCCTAGCCACAGCATGCAGCAAATTCCCTTGATTTTCACAGGACAATGTCCACACATGTTTTTGATATGTTTATAGAGATGGTTTCTTGATATAGGCAGAGCAGATAAGGAGTCTAATGACAGATGAGTGGTGTAGTTGAACATATGATTCCTATAATATCTCTTCCCTCTTTGCCTCTCTGGAAGAGAAATATAATTTGTCGCTGGTGTGGGTTATGATGCCGATAAAGCTGATGTCTGTCTCTGACAAGTTGAGCAAAGATAGTTTTTTATTCGTTATATAGCTGTTCCTGCAAAGGGAGATATCAGGATTCATGGGTTAATGAGTCCCTTAAATGAGATTTTTCTTCCTCCTGGAAGCACTAATGGCCACTGCCATGGCTGTTCCAAGTAAAATCAGGGAATGGCTTTCCCAAGTCTTTGGGACTTCTGATGGGGTTTTTTTTTTTTTCCCACTAGCTCCACTTGAATTACTCTACTGAACAAACCTGGACTGGTTTTTCAGGCTTTGTTCATTCAATACTAAGCACATGATTTCTTGTGATGAAGGTGACAATTAGGCAGAAATTTATTTGGTTCAGAAATGCTCTTCTGGTATGTCCAGGCTCCCCCCACCAGCACAAGCAGGTTCAGATAAGGCAGGTAGAATGGAGTGCCTATGTTAAGGCTGGAAAGGGACATGGAGTTTAAATATAGAACAAGAAAGGCTACAGAAAAATGAGTGGGAGGAAATCAGAAATGGGGTATGTAGGCAATTTTGGTGCTTTAATCTAAAAAGACCATGATTAATAGATTAAAGGCCAGAAGGGACCACTGTGAAAATTTAGCTTTACCTCCAGTGAACTTCTGGGAACTCTATTTTGTGTTGGAGTTGAGTCAAAACTGTTGTGATTGGTACACATGTTTGCAGAACATCAGGGTAAATCAAGCTTGATATGAAGATTCCCAAGGTATCTTTTCCAAGTTGGTGTAATTGCCTTTTACTGTATGATGAAAGTTGTTATTTCTCCATCTAATGGTGTTTTGAGAACACTGAAAGCAATTAGGATTCAGGAAAATGTGTGCAAATAATCAGTTTGTGTTGACACACATTGTTGCTTCAGTTTATATTATTGCTTTTTGCATCCAGTGTGCTTTTCCTTGTTGAAAAGAAAAATTAAGATTAAGACAGGGCCTTGGAAACTCTGCTTTCAACATGGTCACCTAAGGTATGTAATATAAATTATTACATATTTGGCATGCCAGAAAATGTTGCTGAATTTTCATTTCAGAAAGAAACATTATATCTCAGTAAGAATTTATGCAGTCCATAT
The DNA here is from genome assembly GCA_013389985.1 of Dryoscopus gambensis. Lineage (NCBI taxonomy): Eukaryota > Metazoa > Chordata > Aves > Passeriformes > Malaconotidae > Dryoscopus > Dryoscopus gambensis. Next base: position 200,418 of record WEIT01034712.1, read on the forward strand.
ATAAAGGATTGGAATGCCTTCCATATTAAAGGAATAACAGCAAAGAGACTTTCACAGCATTATTCATTTTTGTTGTTATTATATTATTATTATATAAAGAACATGTATCATGTGTGTGATAGAGAAAAGTAATTACAGGTCCACACAGACAAAACATAATTATGACTTCTTGGCCCTGGTTTTGCAAAGGATTTAAGCTCATGTTGGAGTAAAGCAGAGCAGTGATCTTTTAGAAAGAATTATTCACGTGTTTAAGCAGAATTGCTTTGCTGAGGTGTGGCCATGTTTTCTGTTTTATACACTAAAAACTGGACTCCAAGCTTACTTCCTTTTTATTTCAGCCACAGACTTTCTGTTGAGCTGGGAGGACTGGAACCTGAATCACTGTGCGCAATTTGCTCATGGCTACAAAGAGAACACTAAATACCAGCCTGGACTGTGTTAATGCTGGTGGTGAGGGTGACTCAAGGTGCTGTGAAACATCTACTCCAAAAGTGTCCAGAGCTTCCAGCCATGAGGTGGAACCATCATGCACCATATGCCTCAATAAAACCCTGGCAAGGAACTTCTAAGGTTCACAACTCTTCATCTGAGAGCAGATCTTCTCAGAGATTCTCAATTCAGGAATCCTTTAACCTGACTGAGGTAAATGGAGGAAAACAAGGTCTGAGAATAGGGTCTAGAAAAAAGGTGTTTCTAAAGACTTTCAAATGAAGGAAGTCAGGCAGATAAATTACAGCTCTCAGCAAAATGGCAGAGCAGCAATGAAATGTTCATGGATTCAATTTTCTGTTTTAAATAATGGAAAGTGAGTGTCAAACATTCTTGGAAATGCATAAACTGTGCTGTGCTGTCTTGCAGTCATGCCCAGTCCTTGGAAGTGTTCAAGGCCAGATTGGATGGAATTTTGAGCAACCTGCTCTGGTGGAAGGTGTCCCTGGCAGGCAGGCTGGAATGAGATGAGCTTTGAGATCCCTTCCAAACCAAACCCTCATAAGATTCTACGAGTGTCTATCAAGAAAGTCAGAGTACACAGATTTCCTCTCAACTGCTGTTCTACTTCATCATATTATGTATTTCAAACGCTAATACTTTATGGATTTCTGAAATATATGTTTTAATTTAAAAAATTAAAGGATCACTTTTTCTAGTTTTTTGTCACATTTTGTTTTATTATTTTGCAAAAATATTTCATTTTAATGAAAACCTAAATCCAAGCAATTAAAGAAGCAGCTGTTAAAAACACGGAAATAAAGTCCATTTTTAACTGTGTTTGTTTAAAAATCCCCATTTTCAAGGCAGTCCTGTTACCTTAACTGAACAATCAACTACCTGGTTGTTTTTAGTCTCTAGCACTGTCTCATTCAGAGCTTCCAGGGGTCCAATACACACCCAACAAAAACTGTCCTTTCCTCTAGGAGTCTGCAAAATAAACAAGCAAGAGAGGCAAAAAGCAGTTCCAGAGCAAGGTCTTACCAAGGAACTGAAAACACTAAAGAATTGAAATATGGTGCTCTGACCTGCTTTCAAGAGCCATGAATAAGTTAAAGATCAAATATTTTCTTGCTGCGTGCTGGAACCAAGGCCCATGGAGTTGGAAGCACGGAGGTGTAAGCCAAACGGAGTGAAGAGGAAGAGGAGGAGCTTCCTGGAAAGAATCTGTGTTAAAGATAAATGCTGAACAGACAAAGCACTGACAGTGTCCTCTTCGCTGTCTTTTTCACTGCACCCCTAGGGCTGTCATGTATTATGAAGTGTCTCCTTCAGCTTGAATGTGAACGTAAGGGTGTGTAGGCAAAGCTTAGAGAAACATAGAAATGCTTTCCTCAGCCCACCACCACACTACAGGTTGCATTTTTTATTCTTGATGCTTTTTTGTCCTGCTCTCTCTGCAGCTGGCATTGGCCAGGCACTCCGGAGCCCTGACCGATTCTTTGTCAGTGGCTCCCAAGTTTATCTCTAGAAATAAAGGCATAGCAGAATTAATTCCTTTATTCTGTTGCAAAGTGGAATGTTTGGAGATGGAGGCAAAGCAGCTACCCTCTCCAAGCACTATAGAATCACAGAATCATTAAGGTTGGAAAAGACCTTCAAATTCATCAAGTCCATCAAGACCACATACCACCATGCTCACTAAACCATATGACAAAGTGCCGTGTCTATCCATTTTTCTAACAGTTCTGAGGATGTTGACTCCAACAATTTCTGAGGAGCCTGTTTCAACGCTTAACCACTATTTCAGTAAAGAAATTGCATTGTATGTGTGTATATATATATATAATATATGGAGAGAGAGTCAGAACAGAGCTATTGTGTTCTCTGAAGGGGTGCCCCAGCATTACTTTTAGTAGTTAAAGACCATTTGAGCACTGCAGCAGTATAAATCCCCCCTCCTTGATAGTGCTACATCTATCAAATGCATGTCTGGTCTCAACCTAGAGCAGCAAAGATCAATGTCATCCCTTGTTTGCTGTAGGAGTGATTTTGTTCTCCTTATACAACTGGCAGTAGACAACACTTCTGAGACCAGAAATATGTGAGAAGTCTAAAATTTGTGTTAGGGGTTTGATTTTCATTAAATACAGTTCTTCATCAGGAGTGGTGAGGAAGTTTCATATCTATTTTTGTGGACCTGAGATAGGATAAAATCAAGTCTACTCTGTACAGGCTCCTCTTTGTCTTTTACTACTACTAGATAGACAGATAGATAAATAGATAGATAGACATAAAGTAGGGACTGTACCAGTCAAGCAATATTTCAACATGTGGGAAGGAGTATTTCCTTCCTGGGAACAGACCACACCAAGTCTCTTCTAGCATGGACTGCTGGAAAGTTCTCTGAGATAGGAATAGTTATGGATCCAGCTCAACTGGTGTCTCTTTAGTTCACCTAATAGAAATGAGAATAAATCTATTTCCATAGACATAGAGTTGGGATTTTTGGGTTTTTTTTTCCTACTGAAGACATTGCTTTATTTGTTATTTCACATATATGATGCTGAAATACATTCTCCTTCAGGACAAGAGGGTTTAGAGAAGGTGGTGAGGTTGTTTTGATGCCAAATGACATGGTTGCTTTGCTGAGATATTTGTAAATCTAGGCTGTTTAAACAGCAAAGATTTTAATATGATTTTTGAGTCATATGCCCTCATTAGTGTTGCTAATTAAAAAGTGATACTCATGTGAGATGTGTGAACAACAAAATAAACCCAAATATAGTGTATTTTATAAAAGGAATGTTTGGCAAACAAAAATAACAAATAGGGCCAGACCCTATTTAATCTCAGTCTTGTCTGATTGTCAACACATTGTCTGCTGTAAACAGTATTTGTGGAGAATTTTGAACTGTTTGCAGATCATCTATCCTGGTTTTGAAGATGCTGCTGGTTATGTGAAAGTATTTGCTGTCTAGCTTGAATTAGCTAATTTATTTTCATTGCCCATTGTCAATCTTCCAATAATTGCTTGTAGCTATTCACTGTTGCAGTATGTCATTAATAATGGAAATCTGCTGCCACTTGGTCTAATGTTATGTGAAAGCACTCTAACAATTTGAAAAAGACTAAAATTAGGCTGCAAAAAGTGGTAGGATTCTAGAGAAATTACATTTCTTACAGAGAAAACTATTCTCTTGGTTTACGGATTAAAAAAAATCCTGTTGCTGTCTGTAACTTGGATATAATTTTTTATTAACTTTTATGTGACTCTTGAAAATTTACAAAATCATTGTCAATATTTACTAAAAGGCAGAGTTATCCTTAAATTAAAGCTTTCATGGGGGATTTCAGTACTTTTGTCTGTTAACCACAGATAATGAAAACACAAACAGAACAAATCATGGAGGAACTGCAGAGGGAACAAAGCTTTCCAAACCAGTCTATGCAGGAGACACTGGTATGAAGTGGGGGCTTCAAATCACTTTTTGGTTTAGATTTTGTTCAATGCCCGGAAATGTTGTCGTCAGGCTGTGATGGGCAGGTCTGGTGTCTGAAAGGTGCAGCAAGAGAATTGGAAATTAGCAGAGATAAGATACAGAGAATTCATTTGGGTCACAAAGAGGACAGGAAGGAGGAGAAAAGTCATAGAAGTCTTGTAGAACAGGTGGGAAGTGGGTTTTTGGCAGGAGAAATAAAATGGCAAAAAGAGGAGAAGAGAAAGCCTCAGAATTATCACTCAGCCGATAATAACCATCTTCATTTGTTCATTTTTTTTATTTTACCTTTACAAGGCCCTCACAAACCTTTTACTTTTTTTTTTTAATGTCCTTTCTTTAGTCTTGATCATGACTTCACTGACTGTATTTTTTCCCTTCATAAGTGAACCCATTACCAAAAGAAGTGGGTTTTGCTTGGTGAGCATCAGTCTTTCTGAACCTGACTTGCAAAAACATCTATGTCTCTTCATTTCTGTATCTTCCTTATCTTCCACACAAATTATTTTTCTATTCCTCTTATAAGTTATTCTCTAGATAACTTCCATGATCAGTTCATCACGTCTAACTCTATTACCAAGGTCTGCAATAGGGTTAGGTAGATCTTGTTCTCAGCCCTTCACCCACTCACAGTGACTCAGTTTTTATCTGCTTAGTTTATTACTTCCCCTTCTATTTCAGAATATCCTCACATAATTTTCCACATACCAGGACTAGCTGCTCATCCTTCTTTAACTTTCCAGCTTTTACTGAGTTTTAAAGTCCAGTTGGCACTGGTACAAGTTTCCCAGAGAAGCTATGGCTGCCCCATCCCTAGAAGTGTCCAAGGCCGAGTTGGATGGGGCTTGGAGGAGCCCAGGATAGTGGAAGGTGTCCCTGCCCATGGCAGAGGGGTGAAACAAAATGATCCTTAAGATCTCTTTCAACACAAACCATTCTGCGATTCGATCAATTCAGCTATGAATAAATCGAATTTTAAGAAGGAAATGAAAGAAAATGTAGGGACACTTTAACAATTGCAATCATGGCAAAGGAAATATGAAAGCAAAACAAGTTTTTAGCAGATAAAACATGCAGTGTCACATCCCAAAGAACACAGATGACTTTCCAATGCACTGAAATGAGAGCCTCCTTCCAGAAGGTAGCTGCTATGGTTTAGTCCTAAACATTGGTTTTCAGGAAGATGGAACACATTCATAGATCACTGAACACATCAGAAACATGTCCGGCTGTGAGTGTTCTGAGCTACAGATGGTTTAGAAGCTGGGAAGGAAGTTGAAGAAAATATAAGTTTGCCCTGGTTTTATGGCTCTTCCCTGGACATCTGCTTTTCGACAGCGATCGGAGACAACGTGCCGAGAGAGATGGTGAGGTTCAGTCAGGTCTCTCTGATGTTCTTAGTGGAACTCAGAATAATCTGACTGTGAGTTAGACAAGCATGGCTTGTACTTCTGAACTGTGGCAGGATGGAATAGCACTTGGAGGGTACTTTAGACTTCGCTAGTGGAGACATCTGCATCTGCCCTTGAAGGAAACAGACACATTTGGGCTTGATTCATTCGGCCTACTTGAATGTTCTACTTTTGGTGACATCAGTTACAGCCTCAAGATACCCATTCCTCTCCACTGACCACAAAGGGAGTCCAGGGTGAGTAGCTCAGAGATAGAGTTTTACATTTCAGACATCAGCATTACATTAGATTAATTCTATCTGGAGTGCATTTCCAATAATTTTGAAGCTTTTGAGTCATATTTTGACTCACAGACAAAGAAAAGTCAAAAGCAAAAACAATGAGTCACTGATTCCTACCCCCTGCCCCAAAAATCCATGATTCAACCCACAGATGAAACATCCTACAAAATGAGGCAAGACTGGCATTTAACAGTCATACAGACAGAAGGTCTAAATGCACATCATTTTACAGTGTAATGATTTTTTTCCACAATGGCCAGCAGCAAGTAGAAACAACATTAGGCTAATATGTTCTACATTGGTCTAATTCCAATAGTTACAAGGGTCAGAACTCCAGACGCTGTCAAAAAAGTATAATATGTTTGGTGTACTTAATGGTGTTGTCCCATGTCTCTGATTTTTAGAGACTGAATGAAATGCACCTCCACCTTCATATATCTCCGTAACCATATCTAAAAAATGCTCCCAAGGCACGTTCCTTGGTAAGAATAGAAGATAGAACAAGATGCTCCCTTAGATAGTACTCCCTTTGAATACATCTTTCAGCAATTCATGGCCAATAAAATTCTTGACGCATGTTATCCACACATTAGGAAATTATGGGTTTCTCCTCTGGGAATTTTTCCTCCCTTTCATTGAATTAATATAATTTTTTAACGCCTGCTTATCATCAGATA
>WEIT01034714.1:854-27087 GCA_013389985.1 Dryoscopus gambensis
GCTATGTTTATCAACTCTTCATTAATCCCAAATTCAAAGTCTCAGAAAAGCCTAGCTGCGTGGGGTTTTTTTGGTTAGTTTTTTTTTTTTTTTTCTTTTTGTAATCGGTCGTACAGCAAGTACTGCTGGCCAAAACATCACTGTTCTTCATAGTCAACAGCCTACTGATGTGAAAGGAAAATGTTCCCCCGTCTACAGAGTTAAATGCTGAACCATCTCACTGTCAGTTTGACACCTTCATAGTGCATACACATAACCTCTAACCTGACTATGCACTTTAATAGCAGATTAAATCAAAGTCCTCTTTCATGGGGGTAGTAGGACTCTGCAGTCACAGAGTGGTAGACCCAAAAGCAATTTTCTCTGTATCAGAAAATGAATTTGTGGGGAGTCCCTTCATTTGTCCAAGCCCTTGGAAAATAGAATTGCAGCAATATATTTCATGCTTTTTATTTGTGTGGCACAATGAAGGGACAGTTGCTTCCCAAAAGCACTGTTTCAATCTGTTTGCTTGGAGACTTAGCCCTGCATTGCTACCTGCCTGGAGATCTCATCCCAGACAGCAAGAACACACGATTTCTTTCTCTTGTATTCTGCAGAAACTGATAAATATGCCAGAGAAGACTGGCATGGTATAATGTCACATTTTNGTAAGGTTCAGCCCCGCTTGTTCTTACAGCTGACTGTGAAGTGGGTCTGGCTCCCAGCCAGGTCTCTCACACAATGATTAACCTGAGACTATGTGGCACCATCTGGTACTGTCTCAGGTAGGAAAGTTATAAATGACTGAGTAGTTACAGTTTTCCCTCTGTAAGCAGAGTAATACTTGAGAGATGGCACCTTTATCTTTTCCCCCAGCAGAACTGCCATGAAATATTTCATGTACAGATAAAACTTACCCTTGGTACTAAACCTCCTCCCCCAAATTCTTCTGGAAGTCTTTACTTCTTGCCTTGCTTTATGTACTCTCTCTGTCTCCTTCTGTCTCTCTTTTCCCCTTCCACCCTTCCTCCCTCTCACCTTGTCTCTCTTTCCATCCTTTCATTCTTTCCTTCTTCCTTTGTTTTCTCTTGCGGTTTTGCTCAGTCTTCCCTGAATGTTTATCTTGAGTCTGGGAGCTTGATTATCAGCTAGAGACTAGATCTGCCCTGTTTTCTGCTTTTTAGATGGAGAAGTACTTCTGTAGAAGTTTTTGGTAAGTCTGTAGGTGAAGTGAATAACCAGCTCAGAAAGAGTGATGACTCTTGAGGCTGACATGGTAGAAACACCCCCATTTCCCAAGAGGAAATAGAAATGTTCATGCAAGACAGCAATATTAAAGGGGGAAGAATGTAAACAAAAAGAATCACAAGCTTCCACCTTTTCTTTATCTTTCTTTCTTCCTTGGGTGGTCATATTTTTCAGTGGTTTAAGAACAGTAGGGGATGATCCTTTGCTGCCCTATGTTTTAAAACACAAAAGCTGACCCTCTCATCCTGCTCTGTGTATCTAATGAATGTCTTCTAAAATGGCTCTTTAAAATCAAAAAGTGTGAAATATGAGGGTCACAAAATGTGAAATAGCCAAGGATTTGAGATTTCCCAGATTCCACAGGCCCAGCTTTCTGTAATGCCTCCTCTGAGGCCCAAGTAGTTGTTTGGCAACTCCTTCTCCAGCCATCAGTAGCTAAGAAGAGTCTCCCCACAGAGGTGATTCAGACTAAGATAGCTCTCATGACTTCTTTTGCCCTGTGCCTCTGTGCTTCACAAGCACAAAACATGAATAAGAGCAACCTTGCCAAGTTCACAGACCCTGAGCCTACAGTTCTAACCCTTCATGAGAACCAAAACCAACGGAAATGAAAATTAAATAATGAGGACACAGAATACTATAATGGGGAAGTTTTGGCAGAAAACAATATCCCAAGAATGTGTTTAAGGCACAAAACTGGCTCAGACACAGCCTGGGAACTTGATACTATTAAATACTTATGAAGGATTGATTCTTTCTTTCTCTGCAATTTTGCCAAAAGTACCATATTTTTCATAACTCTTCCTACATACTCTTTAAAAAATATAATTCATTTATTTTAAAAGCACTTGCATTATTAGAAAAACAAACAGCTCTGTGTAGGCTTATTCTGGGTGCTGTAAATTAGTGACTTTTGGGCAGATATGGTTAGGACCCTGTTTTGCTCTGGCTGCCACTCTCAATTGGTAAGATAATTTGACTTCTCCTAGAGGTTCCTAAACCCAGGAGGGAACTTTAAGAGATCTGTTGAACAATGAAGGTAGCTAAAAGCAGCTAAGCCAGCAAGTAAACACATAAAAGTTGGTTGTGAAGCTGGAACATAAATAGGCATCTCTAACAGACAGGAAGAAGCCTCATGCCACAGTAGGGCAGAGGGAACAGGTCCCCGCTTCTTAACCAAATATCTGTTCACATACAGGAAACACTTAAATTTTTAAAATTGTTTTATTACAAGCTAAAATTCCTCAGAAAGAGGTTGTAACACTGGATAGGATTGGGCATTGTAGACCACAAAGCAAGTGTTGTACCTGTACCTGGATGCTGACATCAAGAACAAGAGGAAATGTTTACAGAGGTTTAAGGGATTGTCACTATGTTTAATGGACTGGAATTAAGAACAGTCAGATGCATGCTGAAAAGCAACAAAAACTTCCTCACACTGATATGCCTGATAATATAGAAAAGACTCCAAAGGGAAGTTGTAAAAGAATAATCAGTGCTAAAAGCCGGAATATAATGATGAATTCTTCATTGGCAGCAACATGAGCCAGGCAGCCCAACAGGGCTTTTCTATCCTTGGCTTCCATTATTCTATGGTAAAATTAGAAGGCAAATAAGCAGAATTGTTCAAGACAGCCTTATCTTTTATTGCCAGTAGGAGAATGCTTACCCAAGCTAATCATGCTGCAATATAACTTGAACATTTTATATTGGATATTATTATAGGTACATATCACTATAACATAGTGCTTTCATTTTGAGCCCATCATGGTGCTGTAACAGTTTTCTAGCAAAACATGTTAAATTTAAAGGGGAAAATGAGTGGGAAATATAGTACTCAATTATCTCTACTGTGGCTTCTGTTTTAGGGGTTTTATTGTTAGACTTGGTTTTTCTTACTAGTTCTTACAGCAGCTTGGATTTACTTTTGTGTGTGTGTGTCATTTTAGTTTGCAGTTCTCCAGAGCTTTTAAATGCATTCAGACTTTCCTATACTGTGGTATTTATTTTGCTTGCCTGCTTTTCTGTAGTTTTTAATTTCATTGAAATTAATTGCTGTTTAGATCAATGACTTGCAAATGTTAGTATACTGATGGGATACTGGGGATGAAAAACATTTCAGTGAGCTTTCATGGGTTGTGGGGACACTGACTACCTACAAAATGTGTCTTTACTAAACCTCAAGCAACTCCATTTGAGGTGGTAAGATAGAAACTTTAAAACCTTTGAGCACAGTACTAGAAATTAGGTTAAGATTACACTAAAGGGGTAATGCTCCTTAAATTGTTCCTCATGCTCCTAGGAGCAAATGGGTGCCTTTATGGAGTCAAAGGTGTACTGTTTTCTTGACTGCTGCTTCTTTTGGAAAGTAAATTTATTTGAAATGCCAGAAATTATTTACGTATAATGGAACTCCTTTTACATCTAGGAATTCAGCCATCACTCTGAATCCAGTTCCCACTAGCAATTAGACATGTATTTTTTTAGGTATTAAAAATAATTTAGAGCCTAGATATACCCCTTAAAAATAATATAAGTTTGGCCAAAATCCGGGGTTGGCAGATTGAGGGGCAGAGCACTGAGGTGCTCAAAAATATGAGCTCAGAGTTGCAATTGCAACTCTTCTTCCAGATGTCCACACCCATTTCAGATTTCTCAAGTAAGGAATAGGCAAAGAAAAGCCTGTTCATTTCTCTGGGTCTCAGAGGATGTGATTTCCATCTGAGAAGGGTTTTAGTCTCTCAGTGTTTCATTAAGAAATCTTACCATGAAAGCCCTGTCCTAAAGGATGCAATAGATATGCTTAGGTAAAATTAGGTAAGATCTGATTTTGATTTTTTTCTTCTGGTAAATTTCTTTCTTCTACAAAATTGCTGTCCCAGTGTGCATGTCAGTTAGCCTTGCTAATCCGGAAGCAAAGGGCTAATCTGAAATTCAAGTGTAGCATAATGCCAATAGATCTTTCATTTATTTAAAAAATGGGTTAAAGAGAGGTCCAGAATGTGCATCTCTTTTTATGACACCCTTTTTTATTTGGCAGTCACCAGTGGATAATGTGAAGGAGGGTAATGTGAAGTGGATAATGACTGAAGGAGGCTGCATTTATCTGTAAACAAGCTAGGACCTCTTCTACTCCTTCAATGAGTAACTTCAATGGCTAGTCCATCTGAGTCCTCTGAGACACTTTATGGATACACCCCTACTTCAAATGGAGCAAAGTAAGATTTTACAAAAACAGTTTTAATTACATAAAAAATATATAGAGATTCTATCACTGTTGCTAGTACCTGGTACTTTTGATTAAAAATTACACCCAAAAAGTTCATAATGATGCCTTATTCTTGTAAATGTTCTATTTTCTCCAATTCATAAGATTTAGAGTCATAGAATGGTTTCTATTGAAAAGGACCTTAAAGTTTATCCAGTTCCAAGGCCACCTGCCATGGACAGGGACATTTTTCATTAGACTAGGTTGCTCAGAGCCCCATCCAACCTGGTCTGAAACACTTCCAGGGTGCAGCAGAGAGGCAGAATCACCTCTCTTGACCTGCTGGCCACACTGCTTTTTATGGAACCCAGGATACCATTGGTTTTCTGCCATACAAGTGCACATTGCTGGGTCATGTCCAACCCCTCATATACCAACACCTCCCCTACACCCCAGCTCCTTCTGGGCAGGGCTGCTCTTGATCTGTTCATCCCCAGCCTGAGTTGATACTGGGGGTTGCCCTGACCCAGGTGCAGCACCTTGCACTTGGTCTTGTTGAACTTTATGAGGTTCCCCTGAGCCCACTTCTTGAGCTTTCCCAGGTCCCGCTGGATGGTGTCCCATCCTTCAGGTGTGTCAACCACACTGCTCAGCTTGGTTTCATCTGTAAATTTTCTAAGGGTGCACCCGATTCCTTCAAGGGTGCACTCAATCCTTCTGTCTATGTCATTAATGAAAATATTCAATAACAGTGGCCCCAATACGGACAACTGAGGGACACCAATTGTTACTGATGTCCACTGGGACTCTAAGCCATTGAACACTACCCTCTGGATGCAACCATTCAGCCGCTTTCTTATCCATCTAATAGTCCACTCATTGCATCCATCCTTCACCAGTTTAGGGAAAAGGATGCTGTGGGGAACCGTGTCAAAGACCTCACAGAAGATGCCAAGTTATATCAGGGGTCTGTATTAGATGAGAACTATAGAACTAAGGGTTAATTCTTTTTTCTTTTATTTCTACTGACCTTCTAATCCTACCTGAAGTCTACTGTAACCAGGAGAAGAATTATGTTATCAGAAACTATCAAGCTACATAATTCAACTGTGACAATTTGTGGGGATAATAATCAGGAATGACTCAACATTGGCGAGTTTGGATCACCACTGTAATACCTCCTCTTCCCACTGTACTCCTCTCCACAAGCACCTGCAGATGTCTGAACCTTTGGTGGAACAAGGAAGATTGTGAGTATTTGGGGAGAGGCATCAAAGCCTGACTTCATCTCCTTACCCAAATATCTGTCCAGCCTGCTCTTGAGAATTTGAAGGAGAGGTATAGAGGCGATGGGAAAGAAAAGGTCATTATAAAAGTGTAATGGAACTGGTTACTGCTCTTGGACACAGAACTAGTCTGGGAAGAACTGCAGTTCCTTATTATTGACATAATAGGAAGCTTAATAACATTAACATTATTTAGCCCTGAATGGAGTTAGAAGGGCGATATTACCAAAGATAAACTTATATATGTATGTATACATATAGCTCTGTCTCTCTCTGTCTCCACACACACCTTTGAGGTTATAGTTGAATATGTGTACACCCACTCATCATGTATGTACACACAAACAAACCCATCTTCCTGTGCATACAGAGAACAGGCCTGACATCTACACCAAACAGAAATATATTCACAACCTTAGCTAGTACTTGTGATAAGATGTTAAGTCCAGCTGGATGGGGACAGAAGACAAGGGCTATGTAACCATGATCCATTGTCCTGTATCGTCTCTGTGGTGATAGAGGAGCAGTGTATCTCAGCTTGTAAGGAAACTTACAATGCGTAGAGAGTATTTGAAGAAAACATCAGCTAAGTAGCTCTTTTCAAATGTTATTACTTACAGAAAGTCACCAGTATGATAAGAATTTAAAATCCTATTAGGCAATTGAGATTTTTTTCCCTGTAATTTGACATAAAAGTCATTTGTTAGTGACTTTCATATTGTATTAGCTATAAAGGGAGAATGGAGAAGTAGGCTCTGGCTGTGAGCCAAGTCTGACATGCAGTCCTACCACAATAAATTCCAGGGTGAGTGGCAGAAGCATGCAAATGAGCCAAGAACTCCAATGAGCAGATGTGGCACACACAGGCTGATAGGAAAGTGTGGTGTTAACCTCCCACTTTTGCTATGACAAAATTGCTTGAAATCTGGGGGGCAGAACTGGTTGCAGGTTGAACAGTGTCAGTTCCATGTAATTAAGGATCGTTCTTACACAAATCCTCTCTTTTCCCAATTCATGGGCATAATTCCATCTTTCCATTGTAATTTGCTTCAGGCGGCTTACTGTCTAATATTTCTATTTTTTTAGAAACCTTTAATATTTAGCAGAATACTGTATTGTAACACTGTGTAATCCCTCTTTGTGTGTGAGGAAAGAGAATAAAATTTGTGCATTGTCTAAATTAGGCTTCAGAATGATGTGTCTTCTTTTTAAGGAGTAAATGAAAAAATAAAATCAAAAGATTATCATTCTAGTTAGTAAGCCTATCTAGAGAAGGACCTAACTCAAAAAGAAAATCCATATCAAATTAAATTGAAAATTGCAGGGCAAGTTATATATGAAGAAAAAAAGAAATGATGAATGTGTATATTTACATATCCAATGCTTAATGAAAACATCTGGTCTTGGGTGGGTGTGGGTGTGTCTGTTTTCTTGGGACTTTTTTTGATGTGTGCATTGCAGCATTTATAAATCTATTCTTCCTAGAGCTTATAACAGAAATTCAGAGTTTAAGTGGCATAATGAACAGATTTATGCAATTCATAACCTTAACATAAAATTATACTGCTGAAAGTTAAAAGAACTCAGAGGAGACAACAGCCAGCATTTATCTGGTAATCAAAGTACTGTACTGATAGTGCCCTGAATGCATGATATAGGCCAAATATTGAAAAGCCATTTCTTCTGCACTTGTCTGCTTTCAAAAATGACACATTTAAAACTGTGTAGTGAAGAAATCAAAGAAATGTGCACACATGAAATCAAATTTTCTAAATGCTTTTTTTAATGGAATAAAAGCTTAATTCTTAGTTTACTGTAAACCAGACTTGGGATATAAATTTAGCATCCTATCTACATAAAAATAAAATTTTAGAACTATATTTGAGTATTTGTTGTCAATGTCTGAAAGTACTGAACCAGACAAAGTTGACTTGCATTCTGTTTATGGTTTTCCCAGTAATTATCCTGATAAATTGCAAATTGTTTTCAAGTGCCTCAGTGTCCCCATTTATAAAACAATGATAATGTTTCTCATGAGGAAATATAACTGAAAAGAACAACTAGAAAGCTAGATGTAGTAATGTGTGTCTTGAGTGAAAGAGACTTATACAGATGAAAAAGAAGAAGAAAAAATAATTATACTACCAGGGGAAGTCACTAATAGATTTGAGTTAAATTTTAGTTAGTCACTGGGCTTTCTGATTTAACATCACCAAGACCAGAACATTTACTTAAATAATGTTATTTGACAAGTAAATTATCTAACCTGCTAATTATAGTATTTCTTCAACATAGAAATACACATGTATTTATAAAATAGGTATGCTAGGGCATAGACAAAATAGCAATAAAAGATAATGCTAAATAGAAAGAAAGAAGGGAAATACATTAGAGACCTCATGCCTTAACGTAAAATTGAGCTTTCTTTCAAAGTACTTTAATATATATAGATATTATTATCTGAGATACAGAAATTCAAAGCCTTTGGTAAAAATGTAGATAAACAGATTGCTTTCATGCTGCTGAAGTGACTCATCATTTCAACAACACTTGTGATATTTTTATGGATTGCCACCTCAAATTGCTTGAGTTCTGTCTTATAAAAGATGTGTTCCTTTTATCTACATTATTTTTATCTTCTCACTGAACAGAAAAAAAACCCTGCCTACCTTATAATCACCTGCAGTACATTGTTTGATGTCATCATTAGACAACTCAAGAAGTGTAGAAAGATGTGATTACCACAGTATTTGAAAAACTTATGATAGTCACTACAATCATTTTTACTTATCTAAAAGAAAATTTTTTAAAAAGTAGAAAAATTTCTTAAAAAAAAAAGAATATCATGGAGCAAAATTAGAGGCTCTGTATTTTGGTAATTGATTTACTATTGCTATATGGCAGCTTTACCAATTGACTTTTTAATCTGTTCTATTTGGAAGCCACCTGGCAACCACTCTCCCTCTGTGTTATGGAACTCACTGTTTAGTGCTGTGTGTAGCAAATGACACCACATCTTGAGATGCACTTAGCATTAACTAAAAAAGATAACTGTCAGTAGAGGTAAAAGATAAGACAGATCTGAGGCTCAAACCTGACAAACCCACATAATCAAGTGGAAATTAGGCACTTGGCTCCTCTGGCATCAATGGGATATAGGTACCTGAATATTTTTGAGGACCTGGCTTTGCATTTTAGGGCACTACCTTCTTGTATAGGGATGTGATCCCACATGCAATGAAGCGGGAAAGCAATCACAACATTAGTTTTCCTTATTGTTTTGAATATTTTTGTGTGTCTCTTAGAGCATTTTGCCATTGATTGCATGCCTTAATTGCTTGCATAAAAACTGTTTTAAATAACCCAAATGCTTTTGATAGAAGTATTTAAAATATATCTCCAGATATATTTTATCTTTCTGATACATTATGATTCTTACAGGAGACAGCAAGCATGAGTGCTGGGAGAAGCTTTGAAACACATTAGAAAAGATCCCAGTAATGACAGTCTTTCAAAACATACTTATTCATTAAAATCCTCTGTAGAGTCTGTGGAGAATATTACATTCAGAATCACTCTCCCCACCTAAAAATATCCCCAAGCATTGTCATGCCATGGGAGAGTACAACAAAACATATATTTCCATAAAAATCAAAACAAACAATAATCCCTCCTAACACACTAATTAAAAAAAAAACAAAACTAAACAAATCCAAAAACCTCCTTTACTTCCAAATTTTTATCAAGGGAATTCCCAAGGAATAACCATATTCACATGGTTATTGTAATTTCCTTCTAGAAATATGCATAAAATCTTTTTAGAAATTTTATTCACATTGCTATTCTTCCAAGCACAACAGGGGGTAAAAACCCTTCAATTACTTACTACTCACAATATTAGCAAAATTGATATTTATGGCAAATGCATGGGCACAATCTAGATCTGAATATGACATCCTGTCACAATATACCACTTCCCTCAAAAATGCTTTTGCTGACAGTTTCGCTTGCTTTCTGGATTCATCTTTTGCTTTTATAAACTCAGAAAGATCCTCACTGAAAAAAGAATGGTATAAAACCTTCTGAAAAATTAGTAAAATGCTCTGAGATGATCCAACTGCTTTAAAGCTGAAGATATACTAATATTTATATAATCAGCTTTCTGAAGGGAAACTTCAAAGCTTCCAAGCTACCTGCAAAACAGCACTGCCTGCAGCAGCAGGGTGAGGAGAAGGGGAGAGGATTGGCAGGAAGAAGGACAGATAGTAGGTGGGAAAAAGAATTACAGGCTTTTTCTTCCTTGTGGCTACATTTAGCAGTATTTACTATTTGTAATAGAATTAGCAGAAAGAAATGTATGCTGTGGTTTTTATCACCATCCCTTACTACGTAATAAGAATGATGCACTCTGATCTGTTTGTGGATCTTGGTGAAAAGAGTGCAAGAAAATACATTCCACCCCCTGCTCCATTTTTAGTCCCCATTTCAGTACAGCCAGAGTCCCCTTACCCTGTGTAAAGGAAGAGTTTTATCCCAGAGACCACTCTCTCTTTTCCCCCGTGAAAAAAGTACTAATTTGTCTCCCTTCTGTATAGCACCTGCTACACCTTTGTGTAAAGACTGTATTGTCTTGGAAAACAAGCACTGCCTGCTGGGGAGCAGAGGCACTGACCCCCCCCTGAGCTCCCTGGGAAAAAAGATGTTCTACCTTTCATCTGGCTGGGCCTCTGCCTTAGGCATACATTTTCCCTTTGTAAGTGAGCTGAGTTGGTGTTGAGGCAGACTTTGTTTCAGAGATTTACCACTGAAAACATAATCATCAAATAAGAGTACATGTTTGAACAACATGTGCACAAACCCTTTTTTAATATCTTTTATATTGCTTGTATTTGCAGCTGGTGCTTACACAAACAAACAGGCAGAAAAAAACAGGAATAGCCTTTGGTGACTTGTACACTGGGGTATGCATTCCTAGGCTGGGCTTCACAGAGCAGTGCTCATTAACACAGCTCAAGAAATTAAAAAAATTATAATATGCCCTTTTTGTTTATTTATAATTGGTTTTAACATAGACAACTCTTTTTTTTATTTTTTTTTCCCCTCTCCTGGTAAAACAAAGTCTATGTTTTTGGGTGGGCTGTAGATTTCTGAGCCAGTTCCTCAGCTGGCCTAGTTAAAGCCCATTTACATGAAGTCAGTGGGGCTAAGGCAATTTGCACCAGCTGTGAAGTCAGGCCTCCATGTATTTGTATTCATAGGAATGAATGCCTGGTGCAGTTTTGATTGGTGATGGAATACTGTCAGGTTCTAAAACACTGGCTTTTCATTAATCACAGCAGAGATAATTATTACTCTAGGCTTGATTTAGTCACTCTTAAATCATTTGTAAATTGCAATTTGGTCAGATCCAGGCACTTAAAGGTGAGTCTGTGTAGAAAAGCGCAGTCAAATACACATATTTTGCCGAGCACACTGGGCATCCAGCTATGGTCATATGTACTGTGTCCTGTATCATGTTTGGGCAGCATGGTGGCCTCCCTTGCAATACGGCTGCACACAGCGCAGCTGCTTTGTGCAGGCCAGGCACACAGTAGGGACAGAATAAAGAAACAACTATTCTTATTTGTCCACAAGTGTTTCAGACAAGATTTCAGTAAGCCCATTTACAAACATCACCTAGTCCATGGATGCATCTAAAACTCTCACACTGTTGGTGATAAATAAGAAGCACCTACCTTATCCTTCAAATCGTTTTGATTGAGGCCATGCAAACTCTCCCCACAGGGCTCTAGCAACGTGATGCGCCTGCCCAATGCTTAGGTCCCTCAGCAAACACTAAGGGATCCAAGAAGCTCCCTAAGTCCTACTCCTTAGAAAATGCAAAGCATATTTAGGAGTTAGCTGGTTTGGACATTCCTGCAGTACACTAGTGACTCTTGATTTTTGATGCCCGTGTCTCAGTGCTAGGCTGAGACCGCGTCTCAGTGCTAGTCCACGCATCTACTTTGCAAGTGAGGTTACAAACAAGATGGGTATGAGCATTTGCCAGCACATCCTATTTAAATGGGATTCATAGACTACCAGGAGTGCAAGACATGAAATGTGTGACAGAGATTAAAGAACAGAAAGGCTGTCTGATATGATTTTCTTTTGTTGCTGTTAATGCAGATATTATTGCAATCATGAGATCAGCCTTGAAGAACTAATCGAATATGCAACAGTCCATTCAACAAAATTGAACGCAACAACTTTGTGTCCAAGAGAGTCTGCTCCCTGCCTCACCAGCTTGCTATACTTCTTAATGACAAAGAATTTTTGGAATATTTGGGTTATAAGCCTATGCTATTTTCATGCTCCATGGGCTACCTTGTGTTGATGGTGGTGTATTCGAATGGTGAATTTAACAAAATTATTGAAGCACTGGATGTTAGAAGCTTTGTGCTGATCCACATAATGTTTGACAGCTATAGGCATTTTCAATAACTAACTAACCTATGCTGATGTTGTTTAGTAGTTGCATGTTAAGCTTGAAGGGTGGGGGAAAGATGTGTAAGTACTGGATAAAGAGCTGTGAAGTTGAAACTACTGCTTCTGAGATAAGAAATACACATTTCTCTGTTAGCGAGAATATTTGTTTCATCCATTCAGTTTAAAAAAACAAGGAAGGAGAAAGAGGGATGTAAGCTTTAAAACTCTGAAGTTTTATTTGGCTTCTAAGAAGAATGCAGAAAAGAAATGTAAGGATTAAGGGAAAAATATAAATGAGAATGAATATTTAAAGCCAGCTTTGAGGCTGCAAGGCTCCTCCAGAATTATCAGGTGTGCTTGCAAAGGAAGTATTAGCATATGCATTGCAAAGCAGTGGAAGCATAATTGTGATGACAGTTATGAGCCCATAAGAAATGTACAGAGAAAGATAGGACTTTGGGGGGAAATTCAATTTTAGCACAGTACAGCCTGGTTTGTTCCATCCCTAATACTGAGCATTTTTTTTAACTAATGCATTTGGATTATGGCTTTCCTGATTCTTCAGTCTGCTCCCAGCCTCTGCAAAAATTATGATGGCTGTGGGGCTGATATAACTTGCACCAGCTGTCAATAGGATGCTGAAGAATCTGTCAGAGGAAGCACAGCCAGGGTGTGTTGAGTCCTGACCGCTCCTGCCCTGTCTCTTATGTGCTTCTGAGAAGCCTTCAAGGCAGGCAGGGAAAAGAGTTGCTGGGAAAATGATGTGATGTGCAGCTGCCATTGTGCCTCGTACAGAGAGAGATCACCTAAGGAGAAATCTGTACATTCCTGCTTACATCCGTTAAAGGCAGTAGGACTGGGGGGCTGAAGCAATTTGGTCACTGGCATTGCAACACCTGAAAGCAAATGTGAATATATTTCATGTGGAAAGCACTCGTATGAGAACAGTCAGAAAGTTAAACTCGAGACATACTGATAAAGAAGAAAGGCGAGGACACAGAACAAAAGGACTATAATCTCCTGAGACCTATGTTTAGTCCCAAGAGACTGAAGAAGACCTTTTATTTCCCTACTGCTGCTTCTTTAGCGCCAGATTGCTGTGCAAAATTTGTCTACATTTGGAGCCACGACCAAGTCCTTCCCGGACATTACTTCAGGCATACCCCAGTAGTGGAAGCCTGGGGCAGAAAGGCAGAACATAGGGTCAGCTAATAGCTCTGGGGAGCAGGTAGGCAGCAAGACGTTAACCTGTTCCATAGTGGAAAATAAAAGAGCAAATGTTGAAGTGCGTCTTCAGCTAAACCACCCAAACTGAGCAGTCTGTTTTGTGGACCATTTGGTCAGCCAGGCACTATCAATCTGTGGTGAGACTTCAAAGCCTAATTCTCTTTGTAGATCTAGACTAGACCTACCTTAGGATATAGGCTGTGAAAAACTGGGATCAAGGTGGAAGGATTAAATGGGATACTATAATCTTTCTCTCTACCACCTACCTTTATCTCCTTGTATTTCTTCTTTATTTGCACTTTTACCTAGTGATTGCTCTCATTCCCTCCTGGTCTTCCCTCTTCCCCTAGTTGCACTTTTCCTTACCCCAGTTGCTCTGCTCCATATGCACAACTTGGCTGGAAGCAAAACTAATAAGATTTTCAATCTACAAAGCCCAGATGGTACTTTCCGTGCTTCAGAGGCTGTCAATCTTGTTCGTCTCACTTCCTGGTCATTAGCAGAGGGAAGGGAGGAATGGGAGGAGCAGCAAGTCTCCTGCCAGGCTAGGAGAGGAAAATATTCCCTATCAGCATTGCTGGGCTGTGAAGGTAGATGCAGAATAGGGAGAAGAACAGAGAAGCAAGACTGTTGCACAGTGCAGGCATCTGTTCTAGTAATGATGTAGAAAAAAAAATACAAAATAGTATAAAAGGAAACTCACTAAAAAGAGAATAAAATATATTTGAAGGAAATAAGCAAGGTAAAAAGAGATTATGTGAGGAACGTGTGGGAAAGCAAGATCCAGGTGTTGGGAGATGGAAGAGATGCAGATCCTCTTACGGCAAGAATGAGAATTGTAAAGGAATGTCAGCTAGTTGTGTTGGTAGGTGTGACATTCATGGGTCTGGAGTCCTAGGACTGGAGCTGTGAATGGGAAGGCAGAAATCTATTGTGAGAGGAATGAAGACATGGCCCAAAAGGACTAATTCTATGTAGAAAATAGCCTATAGTACATAGCTTTTGTTCTCTTAACTAGTTGCAGACAACTTTAAAAGACAGGTAAAGTTCTCAGATAATATTCTAGAGATCTGGGGAAAAAAAAGACAGAAATAGGTACAGCCTTATGTGCCAGCCTAAAGTGACCCCCAGCACAGAGTTGCAATGCAGACGGGATTGAGAGTCACCCCATCCCTGCTTTCAGTCAGCAGAGACGACCAGCTGAGTTGTTCAGGGCCCACACAGGGGAAGGAAATGCCTGCAGTCCCACTGGCACTACTAAGAAATATTGCTGAAACAGACACTGAACTCTTCTTTCCTCTACTCATCATGCAAAAAGTCCAGAAGACTTTCCTACACAGCCAAGGTGTCTCATTCTTTGTTTCTTGTACCTTGTGATTTGAGTTCTCTTATTGGCATCAAATTTAAAAAATAACTCCTGTGAGGCATAAAAAGTATTTACATGTTATCATTTTTATCTAAGGGAAATTAGGCTGAAATGAGTTGACCTGAACTGTGTGCTAGGTGCCTACTAAACCAGCCTCTCACTCCCCACCTGAACAGGACAAGAGGAGAAAATAAGATGAAAAACTTTTGGGTTGAGATAAAGGCAGGTTAACGAAGTAAAGCAAAGGTCACATGTGGAAGCAAAGCAAGAAAACCACCAAAAAAACAAAACCAGAAGATATATTCTATACATTCCAACAGCAGGAGAGGTCCAGTCTCTTCCAAGGAAGGAGGGATGCAACATAGGTAGGAGTTGCATTGTAAAACAAATACCTTGATAACAAATGCCCCCATCCCTGTACCTTTCTTAGCCTTCCTTACTGAGCAGGACATCACATGGTATGGAATATCTCTTTGATCAGACTGGGTCAGCTGTGTCAGCTATGCACCCTCCCAACCCCTTGCCTACCTTCAACCTACTGCCCTTTGATGTGGTGTTTGGAGAAGGAGCCTTGATGTTCCACAGGCACTGCTCAGCAGCAGCCAGCAGATCGGTGTGGTATCAACATCTTTCCATCTACAAATACACAGCACCACAGCACTGCATGAATTGCTAAGAGAAAAGGTAGCTCCACTCCAGGCAGACCCAGTACATACGCCAAACTCATTAATGATCATAAAGCCAAAGAAATGTTAGCCAGAAGGGACCTCTAGAAACTGCTTTTCCAATCTCCCACACAAAATGAAAGTAGATGAGGTGAGCTGTGATTTTACCTAACCAGGTCTTGAAACCTTTCAAGTCAGAATGTTCCACAACCCCTCTGGACTACCTAGTCCAATATTGCACCATTTTCCAAGGAATTTTTTTTTCCTAGGGTCTGATCTGAACCCTCTGAACCACAGCTTGTGGTCATTGATTGCCCTATGTTGTACATATGTCTTCACTAAGAAGTGTTTGGCAGGAACTCCAATCTCAAAATGTCAATTACCTTAAAGGAATTCTGAGCCTATGGTGCTCAAATTTTTCTTGAAAGATACTGAGGGAGGATAGTTTTATGTTAAGTTTCAACCCTATGTATTTTCATCTCCTTTTTTAGGACAAGGTACTTACTGGTTAGCTGCAAAAATAGAATGTGCTACTTCAGCTGAATAAAAACAGGTCTTTGTTGTAAATTGTTTCAAAATTAATTGAGACTAAACTGTCAGATAGAAAGGTAGATATCAAATTACCACCTTAATGCTTTAGAAAGCTGAGGTATATACACATTATCTGTCTTTTCTGCTTAGTATAGAATGTCTTACATCACTTGGCTTACTGAGAGTTAAACTCTGCAACTGGGAAAAAATAAAATCTTTCTACACATTAAATACCCAAAATATGGCTACTGTTTACTTGCTCTGCAATTTCCATTGACACTGATGTCCTGTATATAAAGAGGAAACATTGTATGCTTATGCGCATGTCTCTGTTTCATCTATTCAATTCTATACTGCAACATTAAAAAGCGTTATGTTCCTCCCTTTCTGTGGATGACTGATATTAAATCTGTAAATTTGGAATTTTTCAAAGAAATATAATTTTTTGTTATTTCAGCATTCATTTAAAAAGTACAACTAAACCTTCACTTCTTTCCTTCTGCATTAATTTAGCCTGTCATATTCCTAACTCCTCATTTTAATTCAAGATGTGATCACTGAGAAAATATCTTCATCTCTGTCTGGAATAAAAAAGTCTACTTAAAATAGACAAAATCCTTTAGTCTACAGATTTTGTCATTATAATTTTGCTCACTCTTAGTGTTACACATAAATATTGATTTTTTTTCTGTGGTTAAATCTTCAAAGAATTATTTGATATATTCTCCAAAAATATCACAGAATACAAAAGAGATCTCAGAAAATGAGATTTGAGAAGGAATGTCTGTGAAATGAATTGTGTATTTGTGTAAAAAAACTAAAACCCAATAGATTACAAACCTTCCCAAGAATAAAAAAAAAACCCCAAGCATGTAAGTGGTTTAGCAAAGCCGTCTTGAGTCTGTGTGAGCATATCTTAGGTGAGAGAGTTTTCCTATTTTGGAGCAGTTAATAACTCATTGTTCAGAATGAACGCTGGATATAATTCAGAGCAGTAACATGAACATGAAATATTCTAACCCAAATTTCTCAGCTACCTATTAGTTTCTTCTGGTCTAAGAATTATTTAATTGCATACAGTTGATTAGCTCCCAAAGGGAAGATGGGAATTGTCAGATTCATCTCACATAAAGTTGAGTGACTTATAATGTAGGGTGTTATACTTGAGCTGTGTTTTAGTGTCCAGTCCTAGAAGAAAAATGAGTACTGAGAGGCCATGGTCTTCTACAGTGGATCTACAATAGATGGGTAGGGAGATTTTTATTATAATCTGTCACGGAATGACAGTAAATATTGCAAATATGGTTTTGTGAAGTAAATAATTTTTTTTCCAAGTGAATGCTAATTTAAATCAACTAATATCATTCAGAAAGATAAAGTGAAATATACTGAATGCATATCTGGAATCAAATACATATAAGAAGATGAAAATGTGTTTGGTTTGAACGCTATTTGTCCATTTGAGTTTTCTGCCACATATTCACCAGCTCCTTTAAGTGTTAGGCTTTTTCATTTGGTCACATGGCGTCCACATGAATGCTTGGAGATGAGATTTTTTGGCACTTATTTAGTGATCTTCAACGTTCTATCTGCTAGAATAAGCATTCAAATGAATTTACTTGTTTTGTTGTTTGGGTTTCTTTTTTCTTTATACTTTTTTCCTTTCCTCTATCTGTTTCACACTGTGCCATGTTCCTGTTGGCCAAGGCAAGTGGTCCAGTAGGAACAGTTTTAGAAGTTATTATCCTCAGCAGTAAAAATGTCCCAGTGCAGATAGATCCAGCTGAGGTGGCCTGGTATGTATATCCATTCCTTCCCAATATGTCCCTGTTCACAACATCTCTGGAAATCTCTTCCTTTGCATTCTTCTGCTGATAATGAAGAATCAACAAGAGTCTGAAATGTGTCTTTAAGCAAACAAGAGGGTTTTTTTCTTCCCACTTTTTAAATGTTACATTTTCCTTTTCAAACTGGGTGGTATGAAACAGACTGTTTAGTTTAAAAATCTCATTTCAAATTTATTTTGCAAAAAAGCACCTAAAATTTGAACAGACTTTAAAGTGAGCAAAAGTCTATTGGGTTTTGACCAAACGTTTTTTTTAAGTAAAATGCAATAAAATGTTCATAATAGTTAAAAGAAATTTGAAATATTTATAAATAAAGGAAGTATTTTTATAATGTACATGTGCACATATCAGATACATGTTTCAAAAGTAAAGAAAAAATTTTACCTTTTAATTAAAAATTTATTTTTATAAACTTGGAAAAAATAATTACTTCATAGTGCACCTAAGCCTTAAATCTACTTCTTATTTATTTTATTTAGCTTGTATATCTAATTTTTTTCAAACATATAAGAAAAGAAAATTTACTTGGTCCACGAAAGTCACTGTGTCATTTACAATACTGAAGTCTTCATATCTCCTGCTTTGGAAGAAAGGAAAAACACTAGTTCAAAATTGTTCTGTATTATTGAACAGACTTGCTCTGCAGTGCAGTTTGTTTCTTCAAGAACTTATTGAATTTAAGCTTCTGCGATTCTTTATAGAGCTAGATTTTCTGCTGGTTTTGCCTGGTTGTCATTTACATTGATGCAGAGTCATTGCTATTTGGATGTAAAATGCTGTCATTCTGAGCTGGTTGATATTTATCCTACTTTGCACATCTATACATCAGTAGATGTAGGAAAACACTGAAGGATTAGGCCAGCAGTTTTACAGATATAGTTAGAGGGACACTAAAGTTATTTTTCACGTGTTTTTGTACTGCTAAAATACATGTTGGATTTTCAAAAGGAGGTTAAATATCATTTTTCAGTCTGTGGAAAAAAAAATCCCAAGCCCCTAAGACATGCAGCGACAGAAACACAAACAGCATTATGTTAATGTATTTTAAATTCTTACAGTTTACAGACATCACACTAAATTATTTTCATATCCCTCAGTAGTATGTCTCTTCTGTAGGTGTTAGGCATTCTCCCACTTAATCAGTGCAGTGTGGGAGGGAATAAACTCAAATGAAGGAAGAAAACATTAACTTTGATCAGAGCCTTTTTCACATTTTTGCTAGTTTCAGCCTTAAAAGCTCAGCTGAGTTACCTAACGACATAAATATTTTAGTGTTTGAAATGCCAGAGACAATATGAGATACTCTCTCAGCACTGTAAAATAAAATAGAAAAGTATACTTTACTGGAAGAGCAGCTGAAGGACAGGTGGGACAGATTAGGTCGTCTCAAACCTGTGTAGTGATGTTTATGCAGCTTGAGACAACTCCAAGAGTTTCAGAAGTACAGAGAAAAAATAGTATATGTTGTCATTTAAAGGGAAATGTTGCCTCAGAATAATCCTGGCTCTCTGAAGCCAGATTAAAGACTTCATTCGCTAGAGATCTGATCTCAGGCTGTCAGGAGAGGTAACAACATTAACTTAAAGCACCTTTGTGTGTTTTGTTTCATAACTGGAGCAGACTTTAAGAATTCACACAGTCAGTTGCTACAACTAAGATGACAACCAGTTTTAATAACTCTATAAGGTGGCCAAATTCTTCTGGCAAAAACCCTATTGTTGCATTTTGAAGCATGCAGAACCCAGCACATCAGGATTTCAGTAGCTGTGCTGAATAACAGCTAATGTAAAGTTGCCATAGATCAGTTTTTCCACTAGGGAATGAAGCAGAATTAACGGGAAAATCTTGGGGCAGGATCTGCACAGATCTAAACCAATTTTTGTGTGTGTGTCCTTCAGCTAGCGCTGTAGCTTGCAATCAAGAGAGATCTCTCTCCCTGGTATAATAAACATATTTCTCCAGATTATCAGTCATTTCTAAATAAAGCTGAGGCTGTCTCTGAGTCATCTGTTGTTTCCTTCCTCAAGCTTAACACTGTAATGTTTGGGAGAGGGGTGTCTAGAGAACAGTCGTGCAGACAGTGATCTGGGAGTGCTGGTTGGCAGCAAGCTCAATGTGAGCCAGCCCTGTCAGCCAAGAGGGTAAAACAAACACCAAACCCTGGGATGCACCAAACACAGCATGACCAGATGGGGAGAAGAGGTGATTATTCTGCTGTATATGAGCTTCTCAGAGAGCTGGGCGATACCCCAAGACAGTCAGCATTTAAGAGGCTTTTGGACAACGCCCTTGATAAAATGCTTTAATTTTTTGTGAGCCCTGAAATAGGATGGACATTGTAGGTTACTCCCAACTGAAATCTATTCTATTCTATTCTATTCTATTCTATTCTATTCTATTCTATCCAAAGAAATGAAACTAACATATCATGGCAATTTTCTGTATATATGTTCCTAAAGTCTGTTGTCAGCTGGTATCCTTTTTTTTTTGCATGTGGCCCCCTGGAAAATTTGTAGTCCACAGGGAAATTTTAGTATCTAAGTAAAGTGTAATTAATTTTATGAGTTCTTGTAAGATTTAAATTCTCAGAAGATTTTGCAGACCAGAGAAAGATTGACTAAGCATCCAAGACTCCCAAGATTCTCTAACTACTGATGTTAATGCATGTACCTTGAAAAGAGAGAACTATGTGTTACAGAGGGACTTCTGTCTTAAAATAGATTTAGGCTACTTGCCAAAGGTTTTGAGTACTGTTCTGCTTTGAAAAAATCAGCAGGCCAGCAAAATACCTTTGATGACGGTGTCACATCAAACCATACTGACATTTTCAGTCACCTTAAGGTTTTTTATCTGTCTAACACTATCAGATTTCTGTCAATGTTAATGTCTTCCCTTCCCTTCCCCTTTCCCCACTCCTACACTGCCTATAGGATTTGAGGAGAGGTTCTGACATCTTATATGGGGCTAGGGATAAGTCTAATCTATCCCATCTGCAACATGTTCAAGCAACATTGCTTCTCTCCTGCTGTTTCCAGTGAGTTACTAGACCCAAGTTTCCCTGCTAATCAGTATTCTGCCTTTTCTCCTGCATCAGAGATTTATATAGCTCTTTGATTAAATTAGAAAAATAACACACCTGCCAGGGTAAATAAACAAAGTCCAGGGAATCAACCCTTTCCCACTGGCTCCTGTGTCCTCCCCTCCTCTCCTCTGTTCTACTCCAATTTTTTGCTTGAAAATATTGATTTTGCTAGCGTTACTTGTTGGTTTTTTTTTCCATTGGGAAAATTGAAATTAAATGTTTTGTGCCAGCTTGACATTCATTTGTGCTGGCTGAGCTCCCTTGGAGCCTCATTGGACATGTAGCTTGTGTGCTTTATGCCCCCTTCCTCCCTGTGGGCTGGGCTTCCGGTCTGAACTACATCTTCTGTAAGGAGAAACCCAACACCTTTCCTCCCAGTACATTTGGGTCTCTTTATCTCCTTGTCTTGCTCTGTTTTTAGAGAGACCCTATTCCTTCTCTTCCTCTGAATGTTGTTTTTTTCATTGGAAAAGCTTCTTTTCCTTTCTGCTTCTGTCTAATATATCTGAGCTTTGTTGCTGTCAAATCTACAAAATTACCTTCCACCAAATCTATTCTTTGGATGCCCTGTTCTGGGCTGATAATGAGGATATGCTTTGACCCACAGATCTCTTTATGTCTTCCCCCATCCTTCCGTCATCCCGATCTAAGCTGTACTCACAATTTGCCTTGACTCCTCCCCTGTAGTGATGCAGGAGAACGGGGAATGGGGGCTGTGGTGAGTTCATGATGCATTGTCTGCTGTTGCTTCCTCCTCATGGGAAGAACTCCCTACATTCTTCCAGTGCTCCAGCGTGGGGTCCGCCACAGGCTACAGGTGGATCTCTGCTCCCCTATGACCTCCGTGGGCTGCAGGGGAACAGCCTGACCCACCATGGTCTGCACCACAGGGTGCAGGGGAATCTCTGCTCTGGCACCTGGAGCACCTCCTCTCTCTCCTTCTTCACTAACCTGCAGTGTCTGCAGGGCTGTTTCTCTCACATATTCTCACTCCTCCCTACAGCTATTGTGCATTTCCTCCCCATCCCCTGCCTCCTTCTTAACTCTGTTACCTGAGAGGTGCTGCCACTGTGGCTGATGGGCTCCGCCTTGGCTAGTGGCAGGTCTATCCTGGAGCTGGCTGGCATTGACTCAGTTGGACACGTGTAAAACTTCTGGAAGCTTCTTACAGAAGGCACTCCTGCAGCCCACCTGCCCCACCAAGCAAACTCAACAGAAGAAAAACATCGGTGATAACAATCATAATAATCATCATCTTCTCCATCATCATCATCATCAACATGTTTTTTCCAGTGTTATCCTTTATCCTGCAATAGTGTAGTATGCTTCCACATAGCATTGTGCCATACTTAAAAGCTATGTTTATTCAGAGAGATATTTCATCCTGTAAATCAACAAAATTTTTAAAGAAACCTCCCAGAAAAATATTCAGGTAAAATTGTAGTATTTTTTATATTGTATTCAAATTGGGAAGTACACAAACAAAATGCCTTTCAGGTATTAACCTTCAAGTTAATGACCCCCTCAAGGTCATTAACTTTTGTCAAGGAACAATAAAAGAGGTAGTTGCACATTAAGTAGATAAATACAAGTACCCTTGCTGACTAAAAAAACAGCTGCCTTTTTTTTTTCTATGATGTCCATAGATTTGTGCATATATAAGTGACACAACTGTGTTTTCAGTTAAAAATTTACACAGGTTCTCAGGGACAACCACATAAGCAGGTTACCTCTGTCAGTGGAATAGGGTATGTGAGGAAAGCAGGCTATATGAGGCTATCGCTTTCTTCCATGCTTAAGGGAACCTTGAGAGAAAATGAAAAGGTAAGGAGAGTGAAACAACAAAGCTCAAAAGATGTTATCATACAGGAGGAATTAATGTACAACAGAGAATACTGACAACAGTTGGTTGAAAAGATATTTTTATCAGCAGCAGCCAAGGAATCAATGCTTAACTACCATTCAAGGCTGAAAGAGTACAGACAAAAAATACCACTACGGGTCAGATAAATCCATACATGCTAGTGATTCATCCACCAATAAAATTACACTTATTCATTCAGATGAAATGATAAAGGAAATAATAAAGATCGTGATATCATGGAAGAGATGTGTGAAAAAGTAAAGAGAATGGGTTAATGATGCGCTCTAAAAGCATAAGGACAAAGAACAATATTTAAGCAAAGACTGAAAATATGCATCTTATCTGACTGAAGCTTGTGAAGAAGTCTCAGCTGAGTTTACCAAAGAAAAGTGACAGATGCAGTTTGGAAAGGAGTGCTGGGTAACTCCAGGTTAAAAGTCACTATTTGGATGTTATTCAGTTTAGTGAATACATGGAAGTGGAAGTTCTACTCCCAAGATATTTCTGAGACTAATTGGGTGGATCTAAGAGAGCTAGAAAGTTTCCAGAGTTTGTAATGGATGATTTTTTTTTTTTTAAATTTGGCTTAGAGAGTTTAAATTCTGCAATGAGAGATATTGGCAAAGTTTTCAGAGAGAAAGAAGTACACCACAGACTTAGACTGATCTAAAACATGCCCTATTCATTAGACAGAGAAGGATTAATGCTTTATTGGTTTGTGCCCTCACTGTAATTTTGAGGAACTGTAAGGAGAACTCTGCATTTGTAGCATCCATGTTGCACAGTTCTAAATAACTGTATCAAATAAAAGACAGCAGCAACCTACGCTGAATATGAATCCCTACCCACAGATCCGGGTGGAACTGAGCTATGCTCTCTCTAGAATGTCTTTGCAATGCCCTGTTAGTGCAAAGGTCATTACAGGAATTTTGAGCATAATGTATGTTTTAGAATAATAGTAAAAAAATCTTTATAATTTTACCTTTTTGAGGGGAAAAAAAATCAATCTTTTCCTGTTCGAAATACCTTTTATTTGTGTGCTAAACTGGAATGGAAAAGTCTGGATATCATCATTAAAATCCCTTGAAAACGGTGTGAATTTTAGACAGCAAACTAACAAAATAGTCTTCACAATGAGTTACAGAGAAACTATTTAAATAACTACAGGAGATGAGACTGTTCCATCTGTAAAAAACCAATTTCTTTTAAGTAAAGTATCAGAACAAATCTGATATTGCCATTTCAACATCAAACTGCCTCTCTTCAGCTATTTACAATGTAATTGCCATCCCAGTTTCAGTGAAGTTGTGAAATATTTTTCTTTCATGCTCTATCAAAGAGTTGTAAGGGTGTTACAAAACTTCAAACACAGCTGCATTTAGGGCAGTAGGGGATGGGAGGAAAACAAATAGGACCCTTGCCCATGGCCATAGTCTGTAGGAGGCTAGGTTGTATAGATTACAATAAATCCACCCCTGGATGGAAGGAGGAGGAGATCTTTCCCATCATATAGTCTCAGATCTCTCTAAGTCATCTCTGTCCGCAAATCTCCCTTGGACCTAGAAATCTGCAGAGAAACGTGCAATAAATGTATACTCAGGATATTCTGAGTTGGAAGGGACACATAAAGATCTCCAAGTTCAACTCTTAAGTGAATGTGGGCCCATATGGGGATTGAACCCACAACTTTGGTGTTATTATTAGCACCATGCTGTAACCAGCTGAGGTAATCTCAGTGGTGTAATTTGTGTATGAAATGTGCTTGAAAATTCAGCCTCTCTATTTTCTTAGGTTATAAAATATCATTTAAATAAGAAACAAGTTAACTAATTGGTATGTATGGAAAATAAACAGTTATCCACAATTCAGTACCATAAATATTTCCAATTAACATTTTAGCATGAAGCATATGGTTAAGAACCTAGGTTCAATTCAAGCAGAACACCATTTGGGATTTAACTGATAGGTATTCTGCAAAACCCTACAGCATGTTTAGCAAACAGCAGCAAAAAATGTGTGACCAATTTAATCAGCATGTGCATTGGGAGTGGCTATAAATATGTTTCTAATGAATACCCAACAACCCTTGTGAAATCAACATTTATGTGCTGCTTTTTCTCTCCCTCCTCCACCTGTCTTCTGAACATTGCAGTCTGTGTGTATTCACCGGTGAAAGCAAAAACAAATCGACAAAACAAAACATGCAAGAGCAAGAGAGGAGCTCTTGCAGTCGAGCAGTCTGACAGAAAGGAAGGCAGGTTACCTCCTCACCACCTTCACCTGGAATAATGTGAGCACACACATGCACACAAATATTTACACTTGTAAACAGATGTGTGTGGAGGAGCACCAAAGCTTCTCTTGCCTCTGGAGTTTTGAAAATCTTTGCTCTACTATGTGGTTGATGGGACAGGCATCAGTGAAGTGCTCCACAGGCTCTGTTCCTCTGAGACAAATGGGGTCAGAATATAGCCATGAACCTAGTGGGAATGGGGAAGGGATTTATGTCACCATTCTTTGCTAGATCCTTTCAGAAGAGGACAGCTGTCTATAGACTGATTTTCTACATGGACTATTGTGAAAAATTTATCCCGGATCTGTTACCAAAATGCCAGCAGCCTTTCATCCACTGTGGTATGTTTCTGCAGACTCTTTAATAGAGCAGTATTCTATATACTCAGAGTAGCAGAGCACTGTTTTAAAGGTCTTCTGTCTTCGCAGTGCCACAGAAAAAGCTGGTGATGCTGGAATGGTTTCTGGTACTTGGAAAACATAGTGTAACAAATCTGTGTAGCTGCATGCCAGAGAAGGGAAAAGAGGACTAAGTAGCTGTTCAGGACTGAGACTGTGCTTTGCATATTTACTGACATTAAGTAAAATGTTCTTGCTTGGGAGAAGAATTTAATCAATCAAGAAATGATTTTAAGTACCTTTAAAATTGCTTGTTGTCTCAATTCTATATGCTAATGCAATGATTCATGTGGCTTCAGTACTGCAGGTTGCAATCAGTCTTTCCAGTAACTAAACACAATCCTTTTAACTAGCATCCTGTAAAATCCACATTAAGAGGCTGCAAGTCTACTTCATTAATCTTTTCATTAATCTCCCATTCACCCATGAGACAAGAGGGGTACTAGGCATATGTGGGCCATTATATGCTTTTGCCCCTTAAACTTCTAGAACACATAAAAATAGTAGTTTGGTGTGCATTGTTGCAAATGTGTCTGACAGAATTTCTGTCTTCATCTGATCAAAAAACTCCATGTAAGCCAATTAAAATTCTATTCTGGGGATTGGTTCATGTTTAAAATTTTTCTGAAGTATTTGAAACATTTCCTTTTAGGAAAAAAGTATGAGATATGGGTTGACAGCTTGTATGACAAGTTTTAACCCAATGGGATTTTAAAAAGATGATAAATTAATCCTGAAAATCCAGGTTTATAACAGAAAGCCTTTTAG
>WEIT01034715.1:3016-13268 GCA_013389985.1 Dryoscopus gambensis
GTTTAAGCTCTGCCTCTTGTGTCACTTTACAAGAAATTAGTCCTGTGTTAGTACATTTTGGGAAATGTTTGGACAAATATGGCAACATCTCCATTTAGCTGTGTAGACCGTGAATTCATTTATTTTGTGTGGCTACTTTTTCTTTCTCCTGCTATCTCAGAGACAACTTTATTAACAATTAGATACGTCTTTCTCTCAAATGAGAACAAGACTTAGAATGCCTCCTAGATATCTTTCTATCAGGCATTCAGGTGCCCAACAAAGGGACTTGTTGCTTGCTTTTTTCAAATAGTAGTAGAATAAAAATACTGTTTATTGTAGAAAAGTCACTGAACTTGCCAAGGAACTTAATGAAACCAAAAGAAATATAATATGTTTGAGTGTTTATCAGCATTCTTTCATATTGCTTTTATTATGCTTCTGTGGTGGAGTTTTTTGTGGTTTTGGGTGGGGGGATTGTTTGTTTGTTTGTTTTGTGAGATTTTGGGGTTTTTTTTAATTGTTGTTTCGTTTTGGTTTTGGGGTTTTTTTGTTGTTGTTGCTGGGGTTTTTTTGTTGTTTTTTGTTGTTGTTGTTGTTCCAGATATAGCTTATTATATAAAGGTTTGAGAAAATTACAACATTTTGGCACATCAAAACATTGTAAAGACTATTTATTATGTGTAAACGATCTCATTTGCTTACAGTTATATTTTTATACTGCTTGTAAGAACATAAGAAACTTTGTAAGCATGTGCTGATGGGATTCTCATTGGGTGAAGCCTTCTGCCAATGTCACGAAGATGCCAAGTCATACTTTAATCTTTTTAAGAGTATGAAATGCTTATTTTCTAGTTCGTCCAAACAAAAAAACCCAGAAGGGCAGGGGATCAATTCAAAATGGGTCAAGGACTGTGTGTTTGGTGTCCTTTGTTGCATTCTGCGAGGTTGGCAAACTTCCTAATGCCCAATCACTGCTCAACCTTACGGACGTGCAAACCAGTCCACAGCCACATCCGTGTCAGTTTGTCAAGGACAATAATCCTGTCAGTGGAAATTACAATGTTAAGTTGACAGAGGATGTGTATAAACGATGAACTATGATGAAATACTTAAATCACCCTTGGCCTGCTTCCCTCTCGACAAAGATGCCGGCCAATATGAACGAGCTCTGTCTCAGGGCAGAGGGGCATGTTGGCATCGAGAGATGGAGCAATGACTTTACACCCAGCTTTTCAGGCAGATATTAACACAGATTGACATTTCTTTAAATACCTTGTTAAGGAAGACCATCAAGTTACCAAATCAGTCATATCCTATTGGTTTTTTGCTACCTCAAGTAATAATGGTGCTGTAGGTTAACCCTCAGCCCCCCACAGCTGCTCATTGACTCCCCACAGTGGGATGGGGAAGAAAATCAGAAGAGTAAAAGTGAGAAAAGTCGTGGGTTTTGACAAAAACAACTTAAAAGGAAAAGTAAAAGCTATGTGCACCAGAAATGCAAAACAAAGATTTCATTCTGTGCTTCCCATTGGCTGACAGTTGTTTTCCCATATCCAAGCAGGCAGAGGAGTAACTCAGAGTCTTCAAAGCCTTCAAAACTAAAACCAGTAAACTTCTCCAGTGACACAACTACTTGCGAGCTACAGAACTATGCTGTAGACCAGTGGTTTTAATTCAGATCCTCTGTGCTGAACCTTCATGGAGCTGAAGGAGGGAGGCTTTTAAATTTCAGCATAAAATTGTTTTAGAAAGCCACTATGCAATAAATGCTTTCTGAAGTAGAAAAATACAATACAGAAGTTCAGCATCTCTGATTATTATTTTTGGACAATAGGTTTCATGCTGTGAATATTCAGTGTGATTTTCATGTTCTTATTGTAAGTTTATCAGGCCCAGGAAAAAAAATAAAGATTATTAATTCTTGGCAACTAGTTAATAAGTCCATTTGAATAGAATATTGCACAGTATTGTTAACAAACTGTAGAATAAATTATTCTTTTTTTCCCCCTAACAATGACAGTAATCCAGAAAGAAAAATCAAAAAAACTGCTTTCTCTTTTTGCAGATATTCAGAGTATCAGAGGCCTTGCAGTGGATTGGATATCACGTAATTTATATTGGATTAGCTCAGAATTTGATGAAACACAAATTAATGTGGCACATTTAGACGGTTCCTTGAAATCCTCAATCATCCATGGAATCGACAAACCCCAGTGTCTTGCAGTTCACCCAGTAAAAGGGTAAGGTGTCCATGGTTGTAATAAATAAACTGCAGTAAATCTCATCATATTTTAAGTTTGGCCATTCTGTTTTCTTTCAAACTTAAAGTTAAAAGCATGATTTTTAAAGATTTTACTGAAAATGTCTTAACTGAATACTTCTTTCCTTAGAAAGCTGCTGATTAAATCATGTAGCTATTAGTTGTGCATTTTGTCTCTTAAACTGATGAATGTTTTCACTACTGACTCATTAAAAACACTGTGCACACAAAGCAATATTGTAAATATGTTAATTCTCTTCTTCAGTAAGCTGTACTGGACGGATGGTAACACAATCAACATGGCAAACATGGATGGCAGCAACAGCAAAATACTCTTTCAGAATCAAAAAGACCCTGTTGGTAAACATCTTTTTTTCCTGTTTATTTTTTAACTAGTAGTGATTTATTATGGGCATTATCTTTAACTGACTTTTAAGTGTACCATGGTGTTTTTCATCTGCAGTTATAAGAACAGGCATAAAGATATGAACAACACTCATGTGTTACTCTTGTGTTTCACAATTTAAGATATTTTTGGCCCATTCTAACTGAAATCTACTGTAGAATTAGTGGAGAATTATTAACTTCTAGGATTACAATAGACTGAAGGAGAACGCGTCTGTATTTCTCAGTCTTTGTACCATGGTTAAAAAAATGTGGAGATCAGGGTTTTACTGAGTGGTGGATATATGTGAGAGGATGCCTTGACTGCAAATGTGGATCCTTCCTCCCCGGAATCTCAGCTGCATCAAAAGATAAATTGGCCCTTAACTTTTCACACACAGAAAAAAGCGACAGTTGAAGCACACATTTCTTATCATGACTTAGCCTCAGTTTTAGTATTTGGGAATTCATATAGTTGATGATAAATTATGGCACTTAAAAAAAAAACCTCTTTCTATGCGTATTTTTTCGGTTTTGCTCAAGTCTCTTTTGGTAGATAATTTCAATTTTTAGAGAGTTAAAGTGGTTATGTCAATTTTTGATGCCTTATTAATGGCCCATCAATAAAGTGATTATATTTTAAAGCAGTGATTTTTTTTGATAACTGAATGCATTAAGCAAGCAGAAGTGAAAGTTATTTAAAGAATTCAATAAATTTGACGTAAGAGCAACATAACATGCATTTTACACCCTAAATTCAATGAGTTTTGTAGAAATTACTTGATAACTGTTTTGCTGTTGATATGATTATCTGTCTATCCACTTGAAGAGACAATTGCCTTTTTATTTGCAGAAAAAAGAGTGGCAAACCCACTAATTTTAAGATTACGAACAAGCACTTTTAATAATATTAGAACAATATTAAGAGGGACAGTTGTGTGCAACATTTCGCTTTGAATATTTTGTGATCACAGGTCACAAGGTCCTAAATTGCAATGCTTAGGGTTTCCAATATCAAACTCTGAATTAAAATATATGCAAAATGCCAGTTTCAATAGTTAAAATTATTTCTTACCATTGGCGTAAGACAGTCCCATGCTAAGAACAAGAAAACTCTTCTAAAGAGCCAGAAAGTAACAGTCTTATAACCTTAATTTAATATTTCCTTTCTAACTGAGAAAACTGTTACTGTCCGTAAGTGAAACTCTAGTTCAGGCAGTGCTGATTTTGAGCGTTTCGGGCGTTCTCAGGTAGATTGCTGAAAAAGACATACATCTGGCTAAATAAAGTTGGATATCCTGGTAATTGATGGGGTGTTTAATTTTCTTGATGCATAATTTCAGAATTTGAAAAATGAGGCAGTTTTCCAATCTGTGACCTGAAGGAAGTTGATGCTTTTTTTTTTTTATTTCTTTTTTCTTCTGTTTGACATTTCTCAAAAGAAGGAGACAATTTTTCAATTACAATATTTTGTATTACCACAAAGAGTATTTGTAGTTTAGGAATTTTGGGAACTGATACTCTTAGGATTACACATAGTGCCTTTTATTTTTATCTTAACTAGTGCATACTAGCTATGGCTTGCTGGTCCATTCTGCAGTTCTAAAAGTCTCCAACAATAACACATGTATTGGTTGATAAAATAACTGGTTAATGGAGTCCCTTTAAACTGTATTCTTAGAAATTCAGAATTAATGCCTAATTTTATACTTTATTGGGCAAATCATTGGCTCATCTGGATTCCCTGAGACCGATATTGTACAATCCTCATGCTCAGATTCACTTTAGCAGATAGGCTATAAGGTTTAAGCCAGTTACTCACACTAGAATGCATCATGAATATCTGTGATGCTTATGGCTAATAAACCACTCATTTTCATCAGTAAAACAGGACCATTCTGAAAAAAATCGAAACATGCTCTGCCTACACTAGAAATAATGTGTTTTCACAAAGGTTCGTTATAGGTGTAAAGTATTTTGGGAAGAATAACGTGGTAGACCTGTGGAGAAGGAGATAGGAATGTTTTTCATGTCAGTTGCTGCTGTGTAATTGGAATACCTGTGTGTTGAAACACCAGTTCAGTATCTGAAGTATAAAACCAAACAAGACAGGACTGTAATTGCTGCATTGCTCGTATTGGCAGCAACCCCATAAGCAGATCCCATCTAGGTGCAATCTGTGGGCAGCTGGTCATGGCTGGGAGGTGCGGCGAATACCAAACGCCGTCCATCTCGGAGCAGGGAAACCTTCATGCTGGTTTATTCCCTTTTAACCCACACTGATATTCCCAGGGAAGTTCCCTGTGCCAGGCTAAGCACTGCAAGCGCAGCTTGTCTCCAGGATCCGTGGTGCTCTGTGTTTGGAGTGATGCTGGTTGTGCAAACATGAGAACGTGCGTGCAGAGGCACTGCAAGATGAGTCCATCCTGAAGGCACAACTCCGGATCCTCTCTCCAGCATGTGTTGTTTCCTCCTGGGTGAAACACTTGCAGAGAGGGAGGAAAGAAATATCAGTACCTGCAAAGGCACTGGAAAGCTGTTTTTCAGAAGCTCAGAAGGCAGACACCTTTTCTCTGCCATGTCAAACGTGTGGAAAGAAGTAGTGACATGATGGCAGCTGTAAAAGGTGCGGCTCATGGCACTGCTTTCTCCTGTTGGGGTTTCCAAAATAGCTTTCCACGGGGAAGGATTTACAGGGTGAAAAAACCTGCAGTTCAATATCTAGAGACTGACCCATGCAGTGAAATAGAGTATTTTTTGGCAACTTGCTGCTGGATACTTACCATGAGTTCTGGGAAAGCTGGAACACCAAAGCAAATTGTTATGGCATGTATTGTTACTATGCCAAGAATATTGCACTGTGGAAAATCTCCTGCTACCATTTCTTGAACATTTTTAAAGGATTATAGAAGTCTGAAATTATCTCCTAGTTCTTTGCTCTTACTTTCAGAAAACTATTTATTTTATTCATTTAGTAGCTTATTTTGCAAGTGTCTTTTTTTTTGACAGTTCTCGTGCTTCTAACTCCAAAGAACTGATTATGAGGTCAGTTCACTATGAAGCAAAATGAAAAATTCATACTATAAATTTATTAGGAGTTTGGATTAGGTTTTGGTATTTCAGCATCCTAAGCAGGGAGAGAACAGACTTTTTACAGTTCTGAATCACAAAAAGTACCTTGTTTACTAAGTCTCTGTGTAGCCATAATTTTAGAATATAAATGATGGCTTCTGGTTTGCCTTTACAAGTTGATAATGACCTCGCATAGGACCTCGGCTTATTCAAGTAATTCTTCATTGCCAGATAATGCTCTTTCATCCGTCAATCACTGATTTCTGTAACTGCTGAAAGAAATAAAAGGCACAAATCTTTCTAAAAGCCTGGGGTTTATTCATTGTAAATGAACAAATTTGGTTTTCTCAATTTTTTTGAAGCAGAGGTAGATGAGTGAATAGATAACATAATTGTGTGTGCATATATATTTCTTAAATGCGCTTTCATAATGAAAACAGTTTAACAATAAATGTATATCCTCTATTAAAGCCACAGTTAAAGTTGTATGCCTTAATTACAGGTTTATCAATAGATTATGGGGAGAACAAGCTTTACTGGATCAGTTCAGGAAATGGAACCATAAATAGATGCAATTTGGATGGTGGTAATCTTGAAATAATTGAATCAATGAAAGAAGACTTAACAAAAGCCACAGCTTTAACCATTATGGGTAAGTCCAGTGATAATATTTTTTTTTTTAATTATTCAAACCTAATTAATAATGCAATAAAAAAGGCTTAGGGAAGCTATTGTTTTTATGCAAATAATACATACGGTGCATTCACGAGCGAGACTGTGTTGTTTGTGAAAAGTTCTTTATATTTAATTGAACAGTTTGCAATCTCTATTGCAAGTATATTTCTAAATATAGTCTTATATATATACACACAGAATGAAGGTAACAAATTGATGGCTTTTATTTACTATAGTCACATGTAAATCATGTTGGAAGAAGGAGTTGTGTTATGCTCATTATTACACAGAATTATCCATGACTTCTTTGCTCTGTTCAGTTCTTCTTCCTATTTTGTTCAGAATATTCAGAATTTGTGAAGACTTCTTTGAGTTATGAATTGATGATTGTGGATTTGGATTTCCAGATGTCTGCTCGTATTGCATGTATTTAATTAGTCGAAAGAAAAATATTCTGTTTATGTTCAAAAACATCAATCAGAAAAATCAAAAAAAGGCATGAGGAAAAATTCCTAAAAAAAAATCTGCTAATTGCTGATCACTGAATATTAAAAAAATATTACTTCAAATTAGCTTATTCTTATTAGCTTATTCATATACACCTTCAGTTCTTGGCCCTTGTTGTAGCTGGGACAGAGAACAGTCAGAAATTCCAGTCTGACTCAGAATTTATGTTTATGTTTCTGTTTTTCTAGAGATTACTTTAGAGCTTTCCATATTTCTTACAAATTGCCGACCTCTATTCTGGTTCATTTAAAAATTACAAATATTTATCTTGGATATTCCAAAAAAAAACAAAAGTTCAGTTGATAACCAGGGTTTTGTTAGGATAGGTGGTTCATCAACTGCCCGTCATTTTATGAAGTATTTTCTTTGATTGATTAATTATATAATAATTATGTACATATAGATTGTGTGCTAGCGAAAATGAAATAAAATTTAATGATTTTTAAGCACCTGGTGTAAATTATGTCATATTTAAAGTGGTAATTACTAAATTAGATTTATTATACACATATTTGGCCAGTGCTGAACTCTAAGTGTTGTCAGTATCTGTTGGAGACGGGATGCTTTTATATGTGCAATCATAAACACAAGCAGGTTTGGTGTCAGAAGGAATCATGAATGTTAATTTGGACAAATTGTCTTTCATTGATTGGATTGTGACTAGAAATAGATTGAATAAATGACCTTTACTCTGGGGAGCTGTTGGAAGTCTTTACCAGGAGGTGTAAAGAGTGTTTGTTCATACTGTCACTGAGTTGGTGGTGGTGTCAGGTCTTCATCTGTGATTCACAAAAGCTACAACAGTGATCATCCCTCTGGGACAGGGAATAAAGAGTTTATAGGTACCACGTAAAGACGAGTGTGTGAAAGCCGTTGGATTTTTGCACATCTAGAGATGAAAGAATATCTGCTCCATAGGTTTTAAACATATGTACCTCTAATATTCATAGTTTGGGATGCTTTGTTTTTATGGGTGATGACAATTCTTCCTACTCGAAAATGGTGAACAAAACTTACAAAGAGTTTGGGGGTTTATTTGTTTTGCTTTGGGGTTTTGGAGTCATAGTTGTGTTAAACTGCAGCTTGATATTGCAGTGAGATTCCATATATAAATCTGCTGGAGAAAAGTACAAGCACATACAGTTTTGTCAGCAGTGTTGTATGTGCTGACTGAAAAACAGGAAAAGTTTCTGCATTCATTTCTCGTGTAAGTTTTCATATTGTGGAACATACTGTGGTAATATAAACGCCATTTATTTTCCTAAAGAGCGAGTGGCTGTACATCAGCTTCTTATAAGCAGGCTTTTGTGCATGTAAAGTGGGTCAGAACAGAAAATCCAATGCCATATGAAGCAAGATAAGAGATCTCTAATTGATAAATGGCCGTAACTAATAATGTATAAAAAAAGAAGAATGACTAATTTGTTCTAGTGTAACACGATAGTGTGTGAAAATTTACTACCGCTGCTGATCTGTTTCCCTGCAAGTTTAATAGGAGGTTTTAGCAGGTGAATCACAGTAATTGCAATGTTTATTGCATCATTTTTGCTCCTATTCCTAAATTTTCTTGACTGCTTTAATCTAAAAACACAGTAAACACAATAAAGAAACATGAATGGAATGTTTCTCCTCTGTGAATATACTGAGCTATCTTTTTTTTATCATTTGAATTCATCAGTGACTGAAGAGAGAGATGATACCTGTGCCCAAATCCCTAACTGTTTTGCAGGATTTAAATTCCACTCAGTGCTGAAGAGTCTGGTAATCTTCAGCTTTCTTTTGTATTATTCTGTCTTTTGCATTTATTGTCTCTCCTGCTAAGAGCAGTATTTTGGACAACTTACTCTCTTTGTTAGTATATTTTGGTTTATGACCTTGTCATATTGTTGGGTTACGTTTCCACTGAGGCAGAAAGAGGAGCTAGAGTTTGGTGTTTTGAGACTCTCTCTGTACAGTTGTGTCACCAGGTGATGCAGTTGGTCACTGGTTGATCACCAGAACCTTTGTTGGACTGAGGAGCTGAAACGAGGAAACAGCGGAGGGAACCTCGGTGGATTGATGGGATGGGTAACGTGATCTGAGGTAGCCCTGGTTGCCATGTACCCATTCCCTCCCAAGGCTAGGTGGACTGAAGGAGAAAGGATCTTCAGAAAATTGCTGAATTTCTAATAAATTTACTTCTTCCAGTGATTTCTCTTCAAGCATCTCAGTTGTTGCTTCTGAAAATTTCTTTAGCTGTTTGTGAAGTTTCTTCCCCAGCCATCAGTCTCCTTGTGAGAAAGCATGAGCTCAGAGACACCCAAGGAGAGCCCCACAGCCTGTGTCATGAGCTAATGCCTTCCATCCCTTGTCTGCACAGCCTTTTGCACAGAAAACTCACGGATCTGACAGCTTCCAGTGGCTTTTGCTGTATCTTACACTTCACGTTCCAGAAGATTTTTCAGACCTATAAAAAAAGTGATGACTGGGAGAAGAGGCTTGGCCCAACCAAGATTTCCTTAGTTTGTCTTGGTAATCTCCATGATGTTGTGATACCTTGAGTTTCTTGATCTTTGATTCTGTTAGGTTCAAAAGTGGAAAAGAGAAGCAGTTAGGTACTCCATGGTTGTGTTCTGTGATGTGAAC
Organism: Dryoscopus gambensis; assembly: GCA_013389985.1. NCBI lineage: Eukaryota > Metazoa > Chordata > Aves > Passeriformes > Malaconotidae > Dryoscopus > Dryoscopus gambensis. The sequence goes on from WEIT01034715.1 coordinate 12,522, forward strand.
TCAATAGACACTGCTAGTGAAGTCAGTAAAGTTTTGCTTTGCTTCGTAATCTAAATTATGGAGTGGTTCAGAGCTTTATCAGCAATGATGATTCTCCTTTAGCATGACCCCTCAATCTCCCCATTGTTCTTATGGCTTTCAATTCCTCTATTTTAGTGTTGCAGTTTAGCTGTTGGAAACCATTTGGAAGGTACTGCTTCTGTTTCAGATGTTTGCTGTTGTTTAGTCCTTTCCAGGCTCTTTTAACATTTTCCTACTATTGCATTCTTTAGTGGGAGCTTATAGTATGTAATGATAAGACATAAAAAATAATGCTAGCAAACAAGTTGGTGCCAAAGTAACTATCAGGTTTATCCTTGAGGGAAATGGGAACAATATATAATTCACATCTTTCTGTATTTTGGGTCTTTCATTTATTGGTTTTCTACTCAGCAGTGTCAGTCATCTTTCTTTTTCAATATACTAAGCAAAATTCCTAGTGTTTCGGTGCCTGCATTTGCTAAATCTTTTTGAGCATGATATAGAAGGGATGAAAATTATATTCCATTTGAAAGTAAAGCATTTGAATATATACAAAATTGCTATTTTTCCATGCCTTTAAGCATACAAAAAATATTTTTGCTGTTGCTATTCTTTATTACAAACAAGTTGCTGTAAATCTTTGAAGTACTTGCTTTTCTACTCTTCCAACTTTTTCTTCAAATCCATGGTGAATATGTGAGATGTCAGTGTATGCAACATCAGCCA
>WEIT01034715.1:13360-36247 GCA_013389985.1 Dryoscopus gambensis
CGATGTCCTACATAATTTTCAAGACCTGCTGCTTGCATCATTTACGAATTTTTTATCAAATATATCCACTGTTCTGAGATCCAGGATGTTCCATGTGAGAGAATCTCTGAATTTCTTAGAGTACAGAAAAACTGTTTTCAACAATGAGAACATATTTCCTATATTTGTCTTAAGGTTTGAGTTTAATATATCTTTCAGTATCTGATTTAGTAGTTTTCCTGGTAGCCCGTGTCTTGAGTGGGAGCAAATGATAAAGATGTATTTGGAATTCTGTATAAAGTCTCATTCCCTTCCTTCCAAGTTGCTTAATGAAAATGGTTCCGTGACTGTTACTGAAACTGGTTGTAAATTTACCTTTGTGGTGAGAACTGTACTTCTGGATTGGTGAGCAGAGTCATTATATTACAAGACAGGAATTGCAGAGGACCTCGCAGCAATATCTGACGTGTTTCCAAACTGGTGTGTTGTATCTCGAATGATAAATGGCTCTGAATGAGAAACTGAGCATCGCTAGAAAAGTATTGATTAGTTACCGTAAGTCTGTAGCTGAGAAGAAAAGGATGCTGAAGGCTTCTGTCAGCAGTTTTGGTGGAGGCATTTGATTGGATTTTGTATCAGGTCCTCACAGAAATACAATTTACGCAGAAGTCACAAAATTCAGCTCATATCTCCACAAAATAGGAATATAATGCAGATTGTATAATGAGGACATAATTTGTTGAGCATTTGGTCTTTTTTTGGTTTAAGTAGAGTAACTCCATGTAGTGAATGATTTTATGTGTAAGTGCCATTTCTGTTGAAATTCATATTAAAACAAATTCAATCAGCAATACAACAAAATCAGATGTACATAAGAGATTTTCAATGGGCATGCACATATTAGAAGAACATCTTTCGAACAAAAACTGTATATAAATATAGCCATCAAGTTGTATTATCAAGCAATCAAAACAGGAAGTAACAACTATAGTATTTCATTTTAGACAGAAAATGTAGGTTAATATTACCAAAATATATTCATGCTCCCATTTACTTTCATCATGCATTAGATGATATATTGGTTATTTGATTTTTGTTTCATCCTAAATAAAGTTTCTAAAATAACACCAGAATGCTCTCCTAGTAGCTCAGATGGTGGGAGCTGTGACTTTGCTGGATCTATTTGCAAAGTGAAAGGGGCTGCTTAGATCAGGAGACTTCAAACACATACACCTTAATTTTCCAAGTCATCAATCGTCTAATTGCCGTAACACCATTCATTACATTAGCATTAATATATGAAATATATCTAGGCAATTTGCCTGGTTCTAAGTGCAGTACATAGTTGTCTTCCATAAATACTCAAACCACCATTAATGAAAACTAATGGCCCATCAAAATTTGCATCCAGAGTACTACTTGAAATCTCCAAAGGACTGTCCACAATGCTGGGGTAGCAATTCTTGGCATTTGAAGTTGCTGTTTCCCAATATGTTGCTGTGCTTAATGCTAATTACCCAACAGAATGGATAAATACAACAATTTTATTATATATTATAACCTAGTTTCAGCAACAAGATTGTAATTAGCGATCGAGCAACACTCTTGTTAGCATAATCAAGCAAATAAATTATTTCAGTTGGATGTTTAAGGGTCCAAAATGGCATTTTTTCTCTCTTGTGTATGAAAGCAAATTGTCTTTATGCTAAAGTGGTTTTTTTCAAAATCATCTACTATATTTTATAATTAATAAAGAAATAATTAGTTCATCCTAAATACTAGAGATCATAGTTGAGTTATCTACTGACAGAATATATCAGTAATGCAGAGAGAAATAGTCCAAATTTTGCTTAGAATTACGGTCAAAAATAGCTGTGTAACTGGGTTTTTTTTCTTTTGTTTGAGACTGCAGTGGTGTATGCTGGTCACCTGGTCACCTAGCAGTTTCTGAAGAATTAAAACCTTTGTTTTTAAGGTCTTAGGGCATAACTGGAAGGTTTTTTGGCAAGTAGTCATGGGAGGTTTGACCTCAAAATGTCTGTACTTCAGAATTTGTGGGGTTTTGGGGACATTGGTTTGTTTTTTTTTTTAGATTGGTGGGGTTTTTTGATTTTATGATATTTTTATCTTTTTTTTTAACTATATTTGAAATGTCAGGATTTGGATGTGCTTCCTCATTTAAATCCCCTACTCTATCCTTGTCTCCTTCTAAGAATCATAGTGCACTATTCTGTGTAAGAGAAGAATAAACATTAGTTCTGTAAGATTTTGTAAGTCACCTTTTTATTTAAGGGTTTATCCAGATTTCATGTTAACAGGAATTAAAGAGGAAGGTAAAAGAATTATTTTGAAGGGTATTGTGATAGTTCACTTGTGAATTGTTGTGATCTGTCGTTTTTATTGGTGTAGGGCATGTAGGAGACTCCTCAACCTCTGCAGTCACAGTCAAGTACTTCCAGGACTAGTAATGAGTTTATGAAGTGCTGTTTCTTCTGTCATCAGAGGAGAACAGCTCCATGGTCTGACATGTCTGACACCAGTGATGGAAATTGTTTAGACACTGTTAACTGTTCATGGAAGCAGATGTGGTCGCATTGAGTAGCTCAGTACACAAAAGTGGTACCCGGTGGAACATTCAGCTGCTCGTGCAGAAATGGGTTTGGCTCTGTACTGATACCAAAAAGGAAAAATGAAAGTATTTGTAGATAATCATTGGTAATTGAACTTATTGATTAAGTACAAGCCATGACTTTATCTCCTGGTAAAATAATATTGAGAAGTTGGTTGTTTGGAGTTTTTGTTTCTTTCCTTTTCCTAAGGAGACAGGCAAGTCAGCCAAGGGCAGGTTTGGGAGGCTGTTGAAACCATAGCCAAAGTTGAGGTTTTGCACAAAATATTAAAGAAATGCCTGAAAGAGTTTGATTACTTCTTTGAAATAAAGGATGAAAATACAAAAACCATATGTAATTTGCTTCCTTCCTGTACCCCAGTCCTACAAAACAACTAACTTTTTATAGAGGGGTTTGGATATGTAAAACAGTAAGTTCATGTTGCTATGCACAAGACACCAATCATTACTAAAATTATTTAATGGCCTGTTCTGATTTGTGGTCACATAGAGGATGTGAAGAACAAAAACTCTTCACACACAAACATTTCATTGAAAAAGTTAACCTAACCTTTAGGACTGTTGGTCATTAACTAACAGGAAAAAAAAGTCCAATTCCCATTAGTTCATACATGGATTGTAGCCCGAAGTCACCTTTCTATTTTTAGCTTTCATGTGCCTTTTTATTATAATTGACACAATGAAAATTAAGCACAGCAACATCTTGTTCTAAGGATTTTCTGATAAAGTGTCATCAGATGCAAGCTACTGTTAATTGGTAATTATTGCAGATGATGTTTTGAATCAGTCAAATCTAGATTGACTAGTCAATGCATAAAATTACCAATTTTCTTTAAATTTCACCCAAATTTAAATAGAATTCCATTTCTGTCTCCAAATCTTCATATTCAGAATATTTTTCATTCCATAGATTCTGGTCTTAGCATATACCTGTGGAGATTATGTTTTGGTTTTTTTTCCTAGATATTTTCTTTTGTACTGTAACTTTTCACACTTACCACAGTGGAAATTATTTTTCTGATCTGCAGTTTCTGTCATGAAACACTCAACTCTGTGGCTGTATAAGTTAGTTATTTAAATATCAAAACTGCAGCATAGGCAAGAATTCATTTAACTGAAAAGAAAATAAACTAAAAGTGAAGTTAATACACAGTATTTCTTGGGAAGGCAGTGTTCCTGAAGCTTAAAGGTTTTCAGATAAGGTTTCACTTTTGGTTCCTCTATAGTAATGAGTTTTTCTGTCTGAAATGAAGAACCATGAGACCATCTCATCATCCATCTGTGTGGACTCAAGGACTGATGACTCATGTGACAAGGACAATCAGAAGATTGGCTACAGTTTCTGGGCATTAGTTCACTGAAGTTTGAGCCTGATATCAAAGATGTTAACATTTTAATTCTGAAAAGTTGGGAGTCAGTGCCTGCTTTTCATTTTTTTCATGATTTCTTAGTTACTGATTGATTTTTTTTTTTTTTTAGTAAAAGATGTGGTTTAACATTTCAAGCAATTTTGTTCACTTGTGAAAATAAATTTCTTCCCTAGGGTAATACTAGAACTTCCATATATATATATATGAAAAATGAGAGATTTTTCTATGCAGGTAGCCTTAAATCAGCAGTTGTCACAGCAAAAGTGATACTGGTGAAAAGTGTTTTCATGTCTGCAGAATCTTAAAAACACAATTTCTTCAGATTTCCTCTATAACCTCTTTGAGCAATTTCCCTTAAAGCTTATCTGAGAATTAACCTCAAAAGGTTTTTTCCCACCTTAGGTGTCAACCATATACAATTCAATAGTGATCCTCTTAATTTTTAAAACTTGGAAATTTTATAGATAAAAAGCTTTGGTGGGCAGACCAGAACTTGGCTCAGATTGGCACCTGTAATAAAAGAGATGGAAGAAATCCAACTGTCCTGCGAAACAAAACTGCAGGTGTTGTTCACATGAAAGTGTATGACAAAGCAGCACAGCAAGGTAAGTTAAATTTTAAGTATATTTAATCAACTTTTACAGTCCACAGCCTTTTTTCTCATGTTATTCTCCCAATGTGAGGAAAATAATATATGCATTTTAACTTAATTCACTGATAAAATATATTGTATTGATAAAAATTCTTTATTTTGAATAAATTAGTGGATATAATTAGACAATTGAGTCAGCATATCTGCCTGATATATTTTAGTTCATCACATGTTTAGACTAAAGTGAAGCTTGAAGTTCTTTTAGAGAGCCTAAAATTTGTAGTAAACAAAAAAAGGTTTTGCATGAGAACCTCATATCACACTATTGAAACTTTAACTGAAGTATTATGAGAGAATTCATTAATATTCTTCATTATCTATTTTTAAAACACAGTTCATCTACATTGACAGAAGTGGCAGTAGTATAAATCAAAACTGAGGCAGCAGAAAAACGGGGGATATTGCTAATGCTGCCAAAAATTAGTTGGCATAGTGGGAGCCATGATAGTATAAAAAAGGTGCAATTTGGGGTCATGCACACAGTTTTATGGATTTGGAAACAGGCGATGAAAACATTTGCAATTTTCTTCAGGCAGAATTTAATTTGGATTCCAGTTGAAAAGTGATGAGGATGGGATCTTAGTGAAACAAATGATTTCATTTCATTGTGGACTTTCCGTCCCTGGCCATGTCCAAGGCCAGGTTGGACGGGGCTTGGAGCAGCCTGGGACAGTTGAAGGTGTCCCTGCGCATGGCAGGGAGTTGGAACAGGATGAGCTTTAAGGTCCCTTCCAACCCAAACCATTCTGGGATTCTGGGTTTTTGTGGAGAAGCTTCCAGAAGAACCATACCAGATGGTTTCTGCAATAAGCATGGAGCACAATAATTCAGTTCCATATTGACCATTTCTGAGACCTCTTGCCATTTTACCTAATCTGGGAAACACCAAAGGTGCTTTGCCAGCCTGCCCCTTAGTTTTAAGTGTGGTGAAACAGCAAGCAACAAAAATTTAGGCGTTCAGTAAAGTTTCTATAATTTTAAAATTCTTTAATGCCCTGCCACGAGATAAACCGGTTGCTCTTGAGTGCTCAAAATCTAGCAGTATCTGGTGTCTGCTGCATCATTAGAAAATTTCTATGATTTTAGGTGAATAAATACTTTCTACTTCAAAATTAGGAACGTGAAAATAAATGTGACAAGTAGTGCTCTGATTTTTGTAAGCTTGGTAATCGGTAATCAACTAATTCCTTGAATATCTTAGTGAACTTAAATGTTTCTTCGTGTAGCTTCAAATTTCTGAGATGTTTTTAGTTTGCTGTGTATAGTGTTTGTTATAGTTGTTATTAAAATATGTTCATCTGTTACCTAAAATTAAATATTGTATTAATTAAGCAGTTAAGAGCGTGGATTTGTGAGATCACTTTGTAATTTTTTTTAAATATACTGAAAAAAAGGCTTGTTCATGAAGATAACAAGGTTAATATAAACATTTGATGAATGAATAGGATATAATCAATGATTTGTTCATGGTCTAAAATAAGACTCATTAAGATCAGTGAGATTTCATCATTAACTCAACATAGAATTTTCAGGTTTTTCATATGCTTTGACTTTAAAGTGGGCAGATTTTTCAGAAAACAGGATTATTTGTGTTTTGAAGGGAAATGTGCGGATAAAACTGCAGGAGGGAAGCACGGAAAGGTATATGAATATGCAAAATATTTTATGCATATCTCCATTTTTCTGGGAAGGTAGCTGAACAAAGTTTGGAAATATTAATTTATTGATGACAGCTCTCTTTTTTAGCCAGATTTGCTCAAGTTTTGCTTTCTCTCTTTGTTCTCCCATCATATCGTAGGCAGCAATTCCTGTCAGTTAAACAATGGGGGATGCTCCCAGCTTTGTTTGCCAACATCAGAAACCACCAGAACTTGTGTGTGCACAGTAGGCTACAACCTCCAAAAAAACCGCATGGCCTGCAAAGGTAAAACGGCTTTCAGTATTTATTTTAACCAACTTAAGTTCTAGGGGAACATTGCAATGAGTAAACTTTGTTTAGCCAGTTAAAGAACTTTGCCTCATGTGCTTGACTGAAGCAGCAACACAGAAATGTCTGTTGTAGTTAGGTTAGGAAAGAAATAAATTTAGCTTTTCACTTAATTTTTCAAATACATAAATTTCTGTGGAAACTCTGAGGAATTTTTATTGTTTGTTTGAGTTTTTGGTTGTTTTGTTTGGGTTTTTTTTAATGTAGGCAGAAAAGCAGATCATCTGAACCATCACTAATAGCAGTAAATATTTGTTCAAGGTCATATACCTTATCTTTAAATTAAATTATAGGCTACAAGTATCTGAATGGTTGGGTATCTCATCCTATTGTATTGCACCTGATATAAAATAAAATCAATCTTTTCCTTACATCTTTTTCTATTTTAGTTGACAAAAATCAGAACGTAGCTTACAGCCAAAGTCTTACTCTTTGCCTGAATAATGCAAAACAGCCTTATGGTCAAGGTGCCTTATAGTTTTATAAATTTAATATTATTTATTACTATTAATTAGGACTAAGTAATTCCTGAAAATTGCTGCATAAGAAGACCTCTACAGAGTAGAATTTATTCTTACTTAACAGAAATAGGTGTATTTGTAATATAGAAGTAGGCATGTAAAATGTATCAGCTGCATTAGCCACTAAAACTGTATTTGTCTCTCCTGTCTGTGAAGGAAATGTACATAACTGAGGTGAGATGAACTCTGTACCTCAAAAGACAATTTATTGTCCTGTTTTCCACAAGTTCTTTAAAATTATTTCTTGCTGAATATGTTCACAAAGCGCAGATGTGCACTGAAAACATTCTTAAATTCCTCATAATTCAAAACTTCTTAAGTTTTAATATTGATTACTGCTAATTACCTGATTATAAGGTGATGTTTGAAATGGACAGTGATTCCCTTTTCTTTACAGGACCATATTTGCAATTTATTTAGAAATACACTGTAATAACTCATGGATTTTTTTTCAAAGAGGTGGAGTTTTCACCCTGAAAAACTGTGGAGCACTATTGGAAAATTACGACTAGTGCATGTTAGCTCCTCAAGTCTTGGAAACTGGGAAAATTTCCACTTTGCTCTCATTGGCTGCTTTATCTTTCCCGTAGGTATTGAATCCTTTCTCATGTATTCGGTTCATGAGGGAATTAGAGGAATTCCTCTTGATCCAAATGACAAAATGGATGCTTTGATGCCTATATCTGGGACTTCATTTGCTGTGGGCATAGACTTCCATGCAGGTAAATATTGTGTATAGTTTATTGTATAGATGGTAAAAATTGTACATTTTTCTCAAAAATTAAATAACCCCTTGTTTTCAAACCTTCTAACTAATTACAACTGCATTTAAAGGAATTGGAAATGGATCATGTTACAGAGTTAAGCTCTACCTTTAATATTTACAGTAAATAGGAAAACCTGCATTATGCACGTGTCGATTGTTCTGGCAGCAGCTGCTGCTCTTTTTTTGGTGGAGTCATCACTGAGAACTCGATTAGGAAACTGGTGGTTTTACAGAAAGTGTTCATTAAGGAAAAAGGCTTGTTCCCACTATGACGCTTTTTCCATGGAATTTTCTTAGTCCTGCGTGTTGTTGTACCAAGAAGGTGGCTTTGACAGCTGAGTGGGACAGTTTCCCCCTGTCCGGCACAACTCGGCCGCTTCCCCGCAGGGCACAAGCCAAGCCTGGGTCTGTTTCTTCCTTGTGGAAGGTGCTCTGACCGCCTGAAGAGCAGGCATTTCCACCTGGAGCACACTACCTACCTTTCCACTGTGTATACAGAAACAGTTTTTAGTTTACACAGCCTCACAAAATCGCTATGAAATTAAGAGGTTTCAGTTTGGCATGCATGTGAAAGAAGGTGGGAAAAAATTGAAGATCAGATTCTGAAAGTGATTGGATACATCTTCCAGTGGTGTCTGGGTATCTTCAAACATGTTAGCAATTTTTGATTAGTTTTTGGAAAATAAGTAAGCTGTGACCAAGTAGTGACCTGAAAAATATCCTGTGTCTCTATATTTTTAACCCATCAGCTCTTTGACCAGGCAGCCTTCGAGACTTATTTTGTTACCTGTTGAGTTTACAAACTGGCAGTCTAGAAGTTATCTATGTTATCTGAATACACACGCTGGCTTCCTGAAACAAACAATTATTTTGTCATACTCACTGTTTTTCGTTTTGAAATAAATTCTGCCTGGGAATTTAGCATTGAAAGATCTATTTTTTTTCCTAACTGTGTGTTAATATATGCATTTTTATAAAAATCAGATCTATTTGTGTTTGTTCTGTTGGACTACTTCATCACACAAATATCACTAATCTCTTGTTATCAGGTTAGAACTTAAAATCATTAAATCTTCTCTTGTTTTGGCCTGTTTTTTCAGGTGATGATGCTCTTGCTTCTGTGCCTAGCAAAATGTCAAGTTCTCTCAACATGCATTCTCATACTTGTATATTTTGCTTTCAAATCGGTGGCAGCTGATGTTCAGAGCTTTTCTTGTATCATGGATATGGTTCAGTCTCCGGAGACATAAAAATCACTTAAAAGCCAGAGCCTTTGTACACATATCTGAGATGGGAAGGACTCTGATACAGAGATTTAATCTATTCCTGGAAAGAGGAAGGAGAGAGGAGGAGAGAGAAGTGGTAGCCACTCATATTCATGACAAAGAGTACTAAAACAGTGCAACTGGGTTTTCTAGGGATTATATATTTTTATTATAAAATCCTTTTATTTTTTTAATTTAAATTATGCAAATTTTACAAAATTATGATGTCTAATACAGAAGATTGTAATTTGACGTTTTCAATTTAAAATACCAATACTAGGGTTCTACTGCCTATTTTGCATCCCATGTTTTTTGTTTTGGGATTTTTTTTTTTAGCATAGTCATAAGATATGCCAGCTCCTTTAGAGAATTTTATGTGGATTTAGCTAATAAATATAAAGTTAATAATTTGAAAGTATGAGATTTTTGGCTTTTTGGGAAAATGAGATTTGAGGCTGGATGAAATTGAGTGAGGTTCTCCAACTTGGCTGAGGATCAGTTCCAGCACAGGGAACATGAATACAATTGGCAGTGACAAATTCATTGCAAAAGATAAATATAAATGGTGTGCAGCAGTGAAATCACAAGGGGATAGTGTGTTATGAAAAAATTACAGTGCAGCTTTCAACTGCATTTCAGCTTCAAAACCAGCTGTTTTTCTCATTTTGGTACCTCACATTGAATTTTATAAATTCATTTCTAAATCCTATGTACATCAAATATGATTCAGAAAGCAAGTGAAGGTAGTTTCAGATTTCATCTTGTTCTTTTATTTTCCACTTAGTGAGTGTTGCTTGCATTTCACTCTTATTTGGGAAAGATTCCCAAATTTTGATGTTCTCTCAGTAATGTTTAGGTATGCAAAGTGGATAAAATATATTTACGCATGCTAGTAGTACGGTGTATCTTAATTAAAAGTCTAATGACAATGTCTTTTGCAGACATGAGCAAGCTAGAAGATGCATACACCTGTTTTCTCCCTGTGTTTTGATACTTCTAAATTCCAGTTAGCAAATAAGTATCAAAATGCATGACTCATATTTGTTTGGATTACTTGAAGTCAGAATTGTGATTTGTTTAATTGGTGGTGTGGTAAGATTCTTGAGCATACCAATATTATTTGGTCACAGACAACTCTCTTCTTTTATAAATATATTTATCAATCTACACAAATATTTACACACACATACATATGTATAGATGGATGTGGATGTAGGTGCAGATATAAAATATTAATATCTATTTATATAGGTAATATTTCTATGCTGTATATAGAAATATATGTATTCTGTAAATACACACACTATTATGGAATTAAAAGCAGATATACAAAGTATTAAAAAAATAAAGAAGGAACAAACATTATTTAAAATCTCTGAGCAGTGTCTTTCTCAAACAAAACATCTCACTCAGGAGGTCATCAGCTCATTACTTTGCAAGCAGAATTTTGGTTGCTGCTTCTCTACAGAACCCTGTCAATAGAATAGAGACAGTTCTGCTTGAGGGATGTTCTCATTTTGTTTGCCCCATTTATTTTTTGAGGTTATTATGTGCAGCAGAGGGGAGTTTGTGTCTGTGCTTGGGCCACTTCAAATTCTCAGCCTGGCTGTTGACTGAAAATGGTCAAAGTTGTCCCTTTTTTTCTATTTTATGGACATGAGTAACCCGTGAAGGGCTGGGAAGACAGCTGAGATGCCTTGAAACACCAAAAAAAAAGACAGGAAGCTTGTCAGGACATTTAAAATAAAAGCTGAATTGTGGATGGAATATATTTTTTTATTCTTTTGTCAGCATATCACTCTCAAGTGTCACTTTTTATTTCCCTAGTTAATTTTTTTTTCCTTATGCTGTCAAAATTCAGTGTGTCTGATTACTGAAGGAAAAGACTGGATAAGCAGTTTTAGACTGTGGCTTTTCAGACTCCTGAATATTTTGGAATGGTGATAAACAAAATTGTATGGTTTTGAAGCGTTTATTCCATTAGGGAAAAGGTAAAGACAGCATATTTATTGTGATTTTTAACAAAGGTAGTAGCTTCCATCTGCTGTCATAGCCCTCTTGTGCTGCATGTGCTGTACTAAACAACCTAGAATTTGGACAGAATTATCTTTAACAAAATTTTACTTAAGAAAAGTAAAAGAAATGAGGAATTAAAGCTGATAATTTTGATACTTAATGCATATTAATAAAGCTAAAAGTGGCAATTTTTACAATTGCTAATGCAGCAACTTGGACTGAAGTAAGTGAATTAATCTAAGAATCATTGGCATGTGTTTTATAGGAAATGATACAATCTATTGGACAGACATGGGTTTCAACAAGATCAGCAGAGCTAAGCGAGACCAAACCTGGAAAGAAGACATTGTCACAAATGGTTTGGGGCGAGTTGAAGGCATTGCTGTGGACTGGATAGCAGGTAAGCCTGAGCCTGCTCCAGGACTTGTCTTCATTTCTGAGGGTACACTCCTGCCTCTACAGCCCAAGGTTAAATAACTTGGTTTTCTTTCAGCTCTAATTTCTGCTATTACAAATGTCTGGAAATTATTCATATATCTTGGATGGCCCTTCTTAGATGAACAGTTTCAATACCAGTTTATGCTCTAGAAAGGCTGGATAGAACCATAAATTACAAATACAGCACCTATGCAAATGAGAATACAGCAGTTAGTTTCTGGTTCTGACTTAGGTTACAAGCAGTCCTTCCTTCACGCAGTGACTTCCAGGTGTTTTTCCTAGGTAACATCTATTGGACAGATCACGGCTTCAACCTGATTGAAGTGGCCCGGCTGAACGGCTCGTTCCGATACGTCGTCATCTCCCAGGGGCTGGACCAGCCCCGCTCTATCGCGGTACACCCAGAGAAAGGGTAACATGTGATTCCTAACGTACACAGAGCTTTTCCCTGCTCTCTGTATCCATGGCATGCTGTAATTTCTCTGCAAAATAGTTCTAATTTTCTAAGGAAACTGTTTCACCTGAAGGTTAGATGCTGCTTGGAAGCATGCTTCAGTTTGAAGTTCCCAGCAAATCCGAGGAAGCCACATCAGCTCATGAAGGACCTCGTGATGAAAACCCAGAACAGTGTAGTCCTTGGTAGTTATAAACTCCAGTATCACCTAACATTCCAGTGCAACAACCAGGAATACTGGCCAGGGTAGCTGAAAGTCACATGAGATGAAGGTTGTGGATTGGAGAGTGAGGGTTGGCAAAATTGACATCTGTATCACACAGCTGATTGTTGAGGGCAGGGACTACCCTGCAGCACTGACAGAAATAGGGAATGTACCATGCCATTCCACCTCCAGAACTCCTTGTGGAATCCCCATCCCTGGAGTTGTGCAAGGCCAGGCTGGACTGGGCTCTGAGTAACCCGGGCTAGTGGAAGGCATCCCTGCCCATGGCACGGGGGTTGTTTGGGATACGTGAGGACAATGAGAGATTACCACAGATTACATCTCTCTACCAGACCTGTATAACAATTAGTGTCTTCTCTGAAGGAAGGTAAGCATCATCTATTTTATAATATTGTGCCACAGAATAAAACTTGAGATATCTCCACTCAGTTCCTCCAGGAGAAGCACAGCAGGGTTTGGCTAGGGAAGTACAGGCCTGCCTTTTTGGGAAAGGTTAAGGCCTTTTTGCTCTTTGTATTATTGTTACATCTCTTCCGCTTTTCAAGGCAAAACTTTCAAAGGTGTTCTTCCCTTCCCTTGCCCTGACTTCACACTCTGCATTTCTCTGGAAGCTGGAGTTGACAGCTGTAAGAATAGAGAAGAAAATAGCAGCTATTAGAGCTCATTGAATCTGCCAGTTATGCCAAGATGGGAAGCAAGCACCATTCAGCTGGCTGGTGACATTATTTATTGTCACTGAGGAAAAAGTGGGAATGTGTAGCCATACAAAAGCGTGTCTTTGTCCCTCATCAGGTATATTTATTTATGCAACAGGTTTTGGCAGCTTTTCATTATTTTCTTTGGAGGATTTTAGATTCTTTTAACCTGCTAATTATGGGGTTTGTTTTTTGTTTTTTTTTTCATCAGAGTAACTGGTTAAAAGAACCTTGAATTTTAGTGTATTTCAAAGTCTGGTTTTCTGTGGCCAACATTTAGTTCACATCATGTATTAAGTAAGTTTCAAATAACTCTGACCTCTGTCCAGATGCCTGAAAGGAATTTCAGTTCTGTTTAGAAGTGCTGTTAATAATCTTGTTAAAGTTACATTAAACTTAGGCAGTGATTGTTAAAATCCAGCTGAATAATACTGCCTATTTTAACATTCCTCAACGTATTTTTAATTAATGTTGTAGTTCAGTTTCCTAGTCTGTATGAGTTTTTTTTAATTAATGTTGTAGTTCAGTTTCCTAGTCTGCATGAGTTTTATCATTAGTATAAATGCTATTGTTTATCAAGAACTATAGGAACAGATCCATTTTTCCTAGAGCCAGAAAGGTCTACAACGAGAGCCAAAGTGGGTTGTTTCAGAAGCTGAATTTGATGAGCAAATTATAGTATTCATATTTTTTCACCCTTATCACATTATTATCCTTCATTATTTCACATATCTGCAGTCATCTAGTCAAATACAGCTGCTTAACAGCAGATTGGTGTAATGATGTCACCAGACACAGGGGGAGAACTGTTTAGTAATGCCCAGAAGACTTTTGTAAGCTTTAAAAACTGACTAACACATACATGCCACACAGAGGAAAGCAATGGAGAAGGGTTTTGTATGTTCTGTTTGCTTTGCGAGCAGCTTATTACTCAAAAAAGTTTTTGTGTTCTATGAATATTTGCTATGAAAATCCTTCTCTTCAGGCAATTAGTAATATTCTAGGCCTCAATTATGTTACATTAGATATTTCTTCCTCAGAATATGTTATTTAGTGTGTTTATAATATATTTTAACACAGATATACATACATACATTTATATTTGTAGACTCTCAGATATTCCCATAAAGTTGTACCATAGGAACAACAATTTCCAAAGGAAGTGCTCTGTGTAGATTAACTGGCCTCATTTTGCTATTCCTGAAACAACAGACTGAGAAATTTGTCAAGGCAGAAGTTTTCCTTGGCCTCTTATCCCAAATTAGTGATGTAACTGGGACAGTGAGTATGCAGGAATATGAGATTAGATAAGTAAGGTTCAGATAATTCCCATGAACATTTCCCACAGTGCTTCTCACTGCTTCGCATTTAAAACCTTTATAAGTTGGACATGTCTTGTATTATCACAACATTTGTTACTGATTAAATGAGAGAACCTCTGTCCCAGTAAAGTAATTTTTTTTTAATTTGCTTTTATTTTTCCAAGCACAAAGCTGAATTCTTTAAGGAATAGAATTGCATATAGACTAATGGAATACAGTTTTAAGAATTTCTTCATATGTATCGTTACTAGACAATATCTCAACAAAGTGTGCTAATGAATAAGTATTTTGATACATTTAATTTCTTAAGATTATTTAGAGACATGAGCCTTATGTTTTTTAAGTACCCATTTAATGGTAATAGTGCATTTTGTTTGCAATTTTAATTGGTGATTTCTACAACATTCTAGGTATTTATTTTGGACAGAGTGGGGACAGACCCCTTGCATAGGCAGAGCGCACTTGGATGGCTCTGAGAAGGTTGTCCTTGTGAGCCTGGGGATTGCATGGCCTAACGGGATTTCCATCGATTATGAGGTTGGTTCCTCTGTCTTCCAGTGTACCTTAAAATGTACATTATTTGTTATGTTTCATTAAAGCCAGCTGGTGCTCCACCTTGATGTAATCTTAATAACTCTTAATTAAATACTTGGACAAGCCTGTTGACGTTTCCTTTGAAATTAATCTTTAGGAAAATAAATTGTATTGGTGTGATGCTCGTACCGACAAGATAGAAAGAATTGACCTTGAGAGTGGAGGGAATCGGGAGATTGTGCTGTCAGGGAGCAATGTGGATATGTTTTCAGTTGCGGTGTTCGGAGCTTACATCTACTGGTCTGACAGGTAATTTATTTTTCATAAGTATTTTAAATCTCAAAATGTTATTTCGGTGCCAGGTGCTTCACCTTTGTAGGATTAGCTGTTCCTTAGCAAGGTCACAGGCGGGATCGCAGAATCCCGCGCAGTTTCCAAGGAGGAGAGGGCGTTCCGATGCTCAAAGCTAAAAAGTGCCTCAGTGCCGTAGATGAGAACGGGCTTCTCCACCTCCTCTTAAGGGAACTCTCCACTGCTCCTCAGTCATTTGTTCGGTGTGAATTAGTTGAGGATTGTTGATGAGACATCTTCAACTTTTTTGGCAGAGCACATGCAAATGGCTCTATTAGAAGAGGCCACAAGAATGAGGCCACGGATGCTGTGACCATGAGGACTGGCCTTGGAATAAACCTGAAGGAAGTGAAAGTCTTTAATAGAGCACGAGAGAAAGGTTGGCTGTTCTTAAGGATGCTATTGATTGTTTTAATATCACCTGCTATTTTTTCTGTATATTAAAGCATACCAAAAATTAAATAATCAATGATTTTATCTCCACTTTTTACTCTTGAAGCATTTTTTTAACTAAAATTAATGTTCTTAAGAAAAATTATAGTACCCATCCTACTAAAATTCTTCAGAGTGTTTCAAAGAGAAAACCTAAACCCAAAGCACTTCCTATCATTCCAGGTTTGATGATTTTTGTTTTGTTTTTCTTAAAAAAACAGTCTTAGGATTCACAGACCTTGACCTGTGCTTTACAGAGCAGTAATCTCAGGCAGTTTCAGATTTCTATTGGAAAGAAAACCAGAATTTTTTCTTATTAGAAATTCCTAGCCTCTCTGTCTCAATATTTATTGCTGAAATTACTTGGGTTTGAGTCTTTTTTTTTTTTTTTCTGCTTCTGATGGAAGAGACTTTGTAAATATTCAGATTTCCTTTATATTCAATTAGTTTAGCAAAATAAAGAGACAAAAGTTATAGATTCCCTGCGATTTATGGTACTGATGGTTAAACTTTATTCTCCTCTATCTGACTAAGAAGCATCTTGCTTTAACTGTCTTTTTACCTCTAAAATTCTGCTTTTGACAAGACCTTGAAAAACGTGTTTCAGTGAGCAAAATTGGTTAGATGTCTACCAAAAATGATGATGATTTCCACAGAAAAAACTGCTACCAGATAATCCAGATAAAATTTTCTAGAAATATATTCAGAAAGAGAGGAAAACAAAAAAGTTACCACCATTGTATGTAAAGTTTTTTTACAAATATATTTCTGGTGTTGGTAGCATTCAAAATTTCCTTTAATCCCAATTTTTTATATCCAAATATTCTGTTTCTTCTACATACATCTTTCCTAAATAACTGCATTAAATATTACATGTCAAATAAATCTACATTTTGAAACAAAACATATTTATAAATAAGAAAAACTCTTTTTTAAAATTTTAAATATTTTTGAGAAAAAATAATTTGGAAACATACTTACATATTAATTTTACTAAGGATTTCTGCATGCAATCTCAGAGCATCATATTTTGTGGATAAAAATAAAAGCCACACCAAAACCCATTTTTTTTAACTAGGCTAGAAATTGTTAATGTCTGCTGGCTTGGAAGGGCTTTATATTAGAGAAATAGGAAAATAGAACAATGGGATAAAACAATGCTTCTTTATGTGTAATTTTTATTGGTAGCTTTATAGACTTGATCACATTAGGAATAGGAGAAATGGTTACAGAGGCTAAAAATCTGCTGATGTTAGTTTGACAAACATACCTGAATGATTTTTTAATACGTTTTTCAAATTTTACTAGGGTACAAATGGTTAATGTCATTGGGAGGGGATGTCAGTGAGCCAGAAGGACAAAAGGGCAAAAACAGGTGAAAAATGTTTTTGGAATATTTATCTATCTCACATTATTATATATATAATTTTTTTTAAGTTTATTGAACTAGAAGTAGTTAACTGTTTTAAAAAAACCCAATGTAATTAAATAGTTTCCAGACCTTTTGTTATTAAAACAACCACCCCGAACCAAAAAGGAAAAAAACCAAAAAAGACCAAAAAAACCCAACACTCCAACGAGCTGTGCTGATTATGATTAATGCTTTTTTTTCAAACACTTGTTTTACCCTTTCTGATGAGCCAGTGCTGCAGCGGGATTTGCAAAGATTCTCATCCTTCAGTGCAATTTTACAGGTGTGCAAGGACGTGCCCTGACTGCACTGGCTTCAGAACTGGCCATTTTTAAAGATATTTACAGCTGGGGAACTATGGAAGCATTGAAGTTTTCCAAGATATTTTAGAAGCTTGAGGATCTTTTTCATATATTTTCTTTCTTTCTTCTCAACCTCTCATCCTTCCAAACAGATATTAACTTTTCTAGCCTAATAAAACTTTCAAAGAATCTTTTAAGCAAACTGGATGTAAAAATGTGTATAGCTGAATCTCCACATGATTTATGTAACTTCAGAGGACTGTGTCTCACGGAGTTTTTCCTAGGAACACAAAAGTCAATATTTCTGCTTCTAAGAGCAAGTTACCTCTCATTTCCCATGTTTTATTTTTTTATTAAATGGATTTTCAGCTTGAAATGTAGCAGTTAAAGAATTCCATCAACAGTACTTTCAGGCACTACATATTCCCCAATAACTATGCTTTTGCACCTGAAAACATTCTATTAAAATGTTTTATTCACTTTCATTATGTGGAAAACGTTCAGAAATGGGAAAATCACTATACTGAAAGAGCTGAGTTCTTACAGGGAAAGTGCTGTCAGAAACAGACACTGAATTATCTTAACTAACTATAATAGTAATTCATAAATAGTCCAAAATAAAGAAGAAAAAGACTAATAGCTCCCAATTATTGATGATTACTGTTATTTTAAATATTGCTTGCAACAAGTGTAGTTACTAATTTGACAATGATTTCTTAATAGTGTGCAATTGTCAGGAAGTAAGTTTTTGAAGTCAAGTTTTAAATTAAATTAGAACAAAATGTTAGGAAATGTCTTCATTAACAAAAGGGAACTGAATTCACACAGTTTTTTGCCAGTTGATACATCTGTTTTTAATTTGGTAGAAAATGTCTAAAGACAGTACTGTATTCTGATGGTCGCTAAATTTGACTTTTTGCCAGTAACAGGTGTTTTAAAAAAAATTTAAAGCTCAAAGCACTTGAAACATTTTCCAAGCCTTCAGCTGGTTAGGGAAGAATTACCCATTTTATCTTTTTCTATTACTAAAATATATACTGTTGTGAATTCAAAAGGGCATTAATTGTATTTGCTCATTAATTATGTTCTTTAAAATTATCTTTCGGTTGTGGTTAAAGTTGTGTTATTTACTACTTTAGCCTTTGTTTTCCTTGTGAACATAGTACAAATAATTTTTAAGCGGAACATTCTAAGCGGAACATAAAATTTCATTTCTTTTTAAGTTAACTAAGTATATTTTTATTTATAAAAGACAGGTTTCGTTGTGTTTTTTCACAGGTACCAATGTCTGTGCCAAGAGCAACGGTGGGTGCCACCAGCTGTGCCTTTACCGCGGGAACGCTCGGAGAACTTGCGCCTGCGCTCACGGGTATCTGGCGGAGGATGGGATCAGCTGCCTCAGGCACCAGGGTTACCTGCTCTACTCAGGAAGGACAATATTGAAAAGCATACACCTTTCAGATGAGACCAACTTGAATTCTCCAGTGAGGCCCTATGAAAACCCAGAGTACTTCAAAAATGTGATCGCTCTGGCCTTTGACTACAGCCTGAAGGGAAGGGGCACCAACCGCATATTTTTCAGTGATGCCCACTATGGAAACATCCAAGTTATTAAAGACAACTGGGCTGGTAGAAAAGTGCTAATTGAAAGTAAGTAAAAAAAAAAATTATTATTTCCCAAAATGCATATTTTATTTCCATAAACTTTTTTGAGGAAGAGTTGGTGATTGCTTGACTTTATAGAGTAACAAAGTCAATGAAGTTTTACCATAATTAATTATTATATTTTATCCCTATAAGATACATTTAAACATTAACCACTTCAAAATAATTTGTGTTAAAATGAGGCTTATGAGGCTTGAAGCATGTTACCAGAAAACAGAAGTGATGGTGGCAATGTTTAATTTATATTACTGTGATTTTAAGGGGCTGTACTGCCGAAACAAAACTTTGTTGTGCATTGCTTGGAAACGGAACTATTTGGTTGTTAATTTTCTAGTTAGTGAGGGTGAGGTCTCTTTTGTGGCCATTTCCCAGTGTAAGATATTAAGACCTTGGTCATTGTGTTCAGTTGATTCACCCTTCTTGAAGTGAAGCCCAAGAAAGATTTGTGCTCAGTGATAATCAAAGGCAAATTCCAACCCACAAAAATTGTTTTGTTTTAATAGAGGCTCACTTGGTAATGTACTTTTTTTACTCCTCATGGTTACTATGCCTTCATTCACCACAGTAGTAGGAGGAATTTCAGAAATGTGACATGTTTTGAGCCTTTGAAACTTGTAGCTTGGCGCTGCTATCAAGAAATTACTGCCAGCATCTTCACCAAAGTCTTTGGGATAAGACAAACCGTATTTTGCAGCTGAGGTCTCAATAAAATCTGGTAATAAAATGTTTCTCAACAAAGTCTGACATAACTTTAATACAAGGTGTATG
This sequence comes from Dryoscopus gambensis, assembly GCA_013389985.1. Classification (NCBI taxonomy): domain Eukaryota; kingdom Metazoa; phylum Chordata; class Aves; order Passeriformes; family Malaconotidae; genus Dryoscopus; species Dryoscopus gambensis. The sequence continues at coordinate 33,144 of WEIT01034715.1, forward strand.
TAGGAAGGTACCAGGTTTCTCATGGCAAAATTTGAATTCAAGGAAAATCTTAATGTGAGTGCATAAGGAATACATCCTTAATGCTAAACATCCATAAATCTGTATGACAAAGTGTTAACTGTAAAAATTTCTGCTGTCTTTCATTTCTGTTCCACTTAATTTGTTCTAAAATATGCAACAAACCACATTCATCCATAGTCAGTTATCAGATGAAGATACTTAATTTGTTCATTGTCTTACTTGTCTTTTTCAGTACTGTCTGGCTTTTTTGAAGGCTGCAATTTCAGTAATTGTTTTCCAGAATGTCTGAAATGCTATATAGTATTTGCTCCTCAAGTTGTGGCTAAATCTCACATGAATTTCTACTGTTTTATGCTATGTTGCCTAAATTTAGCTATTTGTTTGGGTCAGTTTAATAACAGAAACAAAAGAGTGATGAGGAAAAATATGTTTGTTTGAAGTATCACCTTTTGCTGCTGCATCTTAATGGGAATATATTTTAGAAAAGAAAAAAGTTAAACAGTTGCAAACTGACAAAATATTATTCCACAACTGAAATTGGATAGTTGTTGTATGTTCTACTTCTGCTCTGGGGTTCTGGGGAGTCATTTGTGGTTATGAAAACAGTTGTTAGTAATGCATGGAAAAGCTTTTTTAAAATATTTTTAAACTGAAAGAGGGTAGATTTAGATGAGATTCAAGGAAGAAATTCTTCCCTATGATAATGGTGAGGCCCTGGCACAGGTTGCCCAGAGAAGCTGTGGCTGCCCGATTCCTGAAGTGCTCAAGGCCAGGCTGGACACAGCTTGGAGCAGCCTGGGACAGTGGAAGGTGTCCCTGCCTATGGCAGCGGGTGGCATGGGATGATCTTTTAAGGTCTCTTCCAAACCAAACCGTACTGTGATTATAGATGATACAAGGTGTTTGGTTTTTTTCTGTTGATTTCCTATGTGTGCATATCTTAGACGAATTCATGATATCTGTATTAAGATATGTTAAACTAAGCAATGAATCAGGATGTTGCCATTACTCCCAGAAAAGCATTAAACCTAAGGATTCAGTGTTGAGCTTAGCTGCACAAGAGACAGAAACTTGCAGTGGTGACATGGAAGCGCAATTTTAACTCTGGTGGTTTAAAAAGAGATTAAAAGTATCATATGAAAAGCCATTGGAATTTTCAGCATTTAAAACAGACAAAGAGAAATGAATATGAGGGAAGCACTAATGCACATAGAAATTGGTTTTTAAAAGAACAATAAAGTATTCCTCATTACTTCATAATAGGTTGCTCTACAAGAGCTAAAGACATTCCATAAAGCATAGCTGGGAATTATAGTTTTAAGAAATTGTTAGGAAGTGTTTCAACTTGCAGCTTAATATGCTAGATTTCATTTTTCATTAGCAGAGTCAGCACTCTGAATAATTGAATGTCAGATGAAATTCCGTATCCTTGCGGAAGCCTTCGCTGTACCTGCTTGGGATGAACGTGTGAACTACGGCGTCTTGTAGAAATACTTCTCTGTGATTCTGCAGAAATTCTTTTTTGTAAGGGAGAAGGGATATAACATCCCAGAATATGTTCATTATTCACTTTCATGTGTTTTAAACCTCTTCAGTTTATGTTGAGTCATTCTTTTTCAGCTGGTATTTTTGTAGTCTTCCATCCCACAGTCAGTGCATGATTTTTCTCTCGCTGTAAACAGGAGACATTCATGAAGCTGCTTGATATAATGGAAATATTTGATAAACCTCCACCTATAAGGAGAAAAGAAGTGTTAAGATGGTTGACACCACTAATTCCATTCACTGGAAGACATAAAACTCCCAAATTTTCTCCTTTCTAAGTTAAGAATCTGTGATTACCTAGAAATTATTGAAAAAATTTAGTAATAATGTTTCATTTCAGAATTGAAGAAAAAACATCCTTGACAATAATTTTGCTATTTTTTTTCCTCCAAAATTATTAGAATACATCTGTAGGAAGTTTTACTTTATTAGGAAGAGATTTAAAACCACATTGGAAATACCTAGTGTGGTTATATCAGTTATTCAATCTTTTTCTACCTCATTAAGTTGACATCTACAAATAGTGTAAACCTTTACTCAGTAACTGACTTTAATAGAGAAAATAGGGTACGTTATATCCAAGACACTGTTGTCCCAGATTTTTAGTTCACTGAATGTAAATTTGCTCATAAAGGATCTTTTACCAGATGGATCTCTACCTCGCTGAAATCAGAAGTGCCACTCAAATCTATTAGATCAGTGAACTTTTCTGCACACTAAAAACACTTAAGGCACATAGAGCTCTTTGTTAAACAGGTTTCCAGCTCACTAAAAACAGATTTACAACTCACGAGCAACCCATTATCTAACATGTTTTTAGCTCACTGAGAACAGATTTACTACCCAGAAACAACCCATTATCTAACATGTTTCCAGTTCACTGGAAACAGATTTACAACCCATACGCAAGCTATTATCTAACATAGTTCCGACTCACTGAATATTGATTTAGAATTCATAAACAACCCATTATCTGACAAATTTTCACCTCACTGAACAGATTTGCAACTCATAAACAACCCATTAGCCAACACATTTTCGGCTCAGGGAAAGTAGATTTACAGCATATAAACAACTTTATCTAACTTGTTCCAGTTCACTAAAAACAGATTCAAAACTCACCAAGAATCCTGTACCTGGTGGGGTCCTGTCTTCAGCAGGAAGAAACAATGACAACAACAACAATAAACCAGTCCAGGATGTGCATAGTGTGCCATGCCCTAACACCTTTATTATTTGTGCTGTGTAGAGTTTGTTTGGTGGTGATTCTTTCATATCTCTAAACTCTCCTTTGTCCAATAAGCAGCAGCTTTCTCTTTCTTATTTTTCTAAGTAATTTTATCAGGTTAATCTTTCTTATTCCCACTTTTTTTAAAAAGTTTGCCTTGTTCTTGGCCTGTGATTTCCCACAAACATTCTTCTGGCTGATCTAAGTTGTTTCAAAGCTTATGTTTATACAAGGAAGTCTTTTTAGAAGAAAAACTTTAAGTGTCTGGGCTGTTAGTACTTTTTTTATTTACATATTGTAGGGAGAAGTT
>WEIT01034715.1:36262-50221 GCA_013389985.1 Dryoscopus gambensis
GAAGTTTGGAGTAATAAATTCATTAACCAAAGCCTTCCTCAGTGTAGAAAAACTGTAGTGTAGAAAACACTGTAGAAAAACAGTGCAGTGTTCAAACAGATTTAATGCAGTGGTACAACAGTAGACAGAAGACCAATGAGCAAGTTAAAAATTAAAGAAAAAAGGTGGAGACAAGGAAAAACAAACAAAAAAAAAACAAATGAGAAGGAGGGAAAAGTATTCAGATAAACTGCACTCAGTGAGCTGGTTTTTTTTCTCCTGCCTGTGTAAACATAGGCACTGAGACATTTTGCCAGTGTAGTGTCTTTCACAGCACAAAAGGGAAATGTTATGTGAAAAAAACGCTCCTGTTTTGAACCTGAGGCACTCATGCCCATGGAACGCAAAAATCTTTTCACTGCTAACATAAAGTGTCAGATCCTGTGATGTATTGTAAAGCTTTTTACAGTCTGAATCTTTTAAAGGTGTTCCAATGTGTGCTACTATTCTTCCTAACTAAATGGGTCCAATTTAACTGTCAAAAAGGCATTTATGTTCCCATTTCTCTTACAGAGCATTAAATTTTGTACATTGTATGAGATCCCTTTAGTTTTGGAGCTTTCTCCTCCAGGAAAGAACTTTTTAATCTGTTAAAAATAAGTACTTGAATATTGCCACTTTTCGTTTCATAAATGAGTGGGATTCATTATTAACTGTATGTGTTGGAATAGAGGTCCAGTGATTTTCACCCTTTAAAGGAGGGAAAGTTAGAGGCTGTTGTTAAGTCTAGGATATTTAAATAGTAAAACATAGTATTTATTATTACAATGCCAATATTGTTAGGGGAAAACAAATGTCAATGTAATTTGTTTCTGTATGTTGCTGCATATTAGAGAATCAGACAATCACAGAATGTTTTGATTGGAAGGGACCTTAAAGATCATCCTGTTCCAACACTCTGCCAGGGCAGAGGCACTTTCCACTAGGCTAAGATTAGTGGGTAAAATCTATAAGTTGCTGTTACAGGTGGATGAAGTTTACTAATTTTATATTAAGCATTTTTTTTTAATTTTAGAAATGTGTATTCCTGCACACTTCATGCTTTGTTTAGGTGTTCCTGGTATGAAACTGAAATATATTCGTGACGGACGCTGCCTCACACTGATCTTTTAGCTTGGTATGTCCTGAGCATTCCCAACCTCAGGACTGAGGAAAGGTGTTTCTGCATTCTGCATACTGCACTTGAGATTCTTCATGAAGAATTAATAGTGTCTGTGACTGATTCAGCTTTAAACATTGCCCTTAAATTTATATTGATGTTCATATTTGCTATTTTTTTTTCCATCAGCAGCAGTCACTTAGTTGCATAAAATGTAAAACTGTGTTTGGTGAATTGTCAGGAAAAAGCTACCCAGAGGAACATCTCTTGAATTTCATTTTTTTTCTAAAGGGTAATGTGATCTAGCAAATATTATAAGATTACTAGGCTATTCTGTCCTTAATGCCTCAAATAGCTCTTTTTCAAGAGTAACAATAAAAATGTGTGATTATACATATTTATTGGAAGGCTTATTAGGATAGTCTTGGTATTGTTTTAAAGGTGATAAGGGTGAATAGTTTGTTGGGCTTTTTGAGAGTTTGCATGTAATGCATAAAAAGATAGTACGGGCTCCTGTAATTAGGAAAACATTTCTTCCATGACAGCTGTTGAGATTTTTAATAATCCAGTAAAACACTTCCATCTCTAGAGGTTATCTTTCCATTCTAGGTCTCTTTCTGCTTTTAAAACCCTTTTTACATTGATATGTTTAACTACATTGAAGTTATGATATTATAACACTTGCTAACTAGTAATGACTTGTTGAACCATAGTGGGAGGGTTCTGGTTACAGTTTTACAAAATACTATTGGTTTTCTAAATTGCTGAGTTCCCTGCATTTCCTTAAGTTTGTGATCTGTCATCCTTTGCTGCATTATTCCTGCTGACCCTAAGACAACCCCTAAATTTAATAAGGGAGTAAGTTATATATCAGATAATGAAGGACAGAGTATTGCAGGTTTGCATATCTTGTGATTTTTCCTTGGTAAATAATCAGGGAACATTTGTGGAAGGGCTCTTTCCATTGTCTAGAAAAAAATTAATTGGAGATAGATAGAGATTTCGTCATAAAAAGCTGTTGATTATTATGGAAGACACCAAATGTTTTGCTAGATATACAATTTCAGTATTACACTTTTCACAAGAAAACCCCAAAATACTGAGGGTTTTTTTCTGCTTTTACAATGGTCTTATATTTCTTTATATCATTCCCAACAACTGTTCATTCTTTCCAGCATTGGCTCAGGAAGTTTGAAGGAGTAATAAGGTCACATCAATGAGATGTTTGTAGTTTCTTAGACTTAAGCTAATTGTTACCTTGAAGAACCCAAAGCCTTTGTTTATGCTGTCATTGCATTTAATAATCTTTAATGTGAGATAGCTTATAGCATGGGTTTATTTTTTCAAGATATAGAAAAATGGTACAGGTGTTTGCTGATTCTTGGTATCATTTTAGCAAACTTTATATCTGCTCTGAAATAAAACTATTTCTCAGGCTGACTAGAACAATAGCATAATTGGTTATTGCAGTTTATTATAAACTTACTACTGTCTTAGAACTGTTGTTTAGCAAAAGGCTTCCTGGTACTCGAAGAGCAAAGTGAGGGTGAGAATTATGTAAAGTTCTGATTGTGCAGTCAGTGAGAGATGTGAATATAAACGCCTTCCTTCTGGTGCCTTACTGCTCGTGAGGCTCTGATTCCACCCCAGATCAAACGGTGACCACCTGTTACCTATCCCCATCACCCTGCACAAACAGAGTGACAGAAACCATGACCCCCTCCTGCGACCAGTCTTCTGGAACAATCCACAGGCTGAATCCTGAAAGCGAAATTGAAAAAGCCGAGTCAGAGAATGAATAAAGTCAAGCAGGTGTTTCGCTACTGCTCATTAAAGCCATCTCCAATGTTCTGGTATCACAGATTGTTTAGGCTCAATTTTATTACTTTGATGGCTTTGCAGTGTTAAAAAATGATGATGTTGACAGTTGTTCTTGTTTTACATCATTGTTAAAGAAAAGGAGCTGGTTAAAATAGGAAATTAAGGAAAAAGGTAATTGAAGTTGTTCAGTTGGAAAAGTTTTGACTGTAAACTTTCTAGATAGTTTCAAAAAGAGAAGAGGTAAAAATCTACGAAATGGAGAATTAGCGTGTGTGTGTGTATATATATATATCTCCAAAATCAGTGGAACTATTATTGGATTATTTAAACCTTTGCCTTTATTATTTTTATTTTCTGGTTGCAGTAATAAGGGAGCGTATTCTGAGCTCTTCAGTTATTGATTTGTTTCTTGTCTGTTCCCTGAGAAAGTCAGATGAAGATCAGCATGACAATATTTATAGGCTGCATCTCATCTGTGGGATGCAATCTATCTTCGTTAACTTCAGTAAAAGTGATAGATAGCATTTGGCAACGTAATGATGTGATCACTCTGGCATTGCCTTTGTAAATCATAAGCTGTTGCATTCTCTTGTGTAGATATTTAATCAGTTATACACCCCATTACTGATTTAATTCAGAACGTCAGTGGCAGGTGAATAATGCGAGTATTTGTATATTAATATCATATTGTATTAATGTTCTTTTCATTTAAGTATGCTATTCATGTGAAAATCATAAACTGTTGCTTCATGGCTAGAATAAATTTAATCAGTGCTGTAGGCATCTAATGCCATCAGTGTTTTAATTCAATATGTCAGTGAAACAAATGGGATTCTTTTCATTTCCAGTTTCTTTATGCTTTACTAATTCAGAATATTACATGATGCTGCAAAAATATGAAGCTTGGAGTAAACAAATTGCTAATTTTCAACCTGTCAGTGGCATTTGGGACTAAATCCCCCAACTGTAGCACCAGAGAGGATGAGTACATATTTCTGATGTATTTTATAGTAACTGAATATCTAATGATAAATTAAATTTAAGAAAAAAGTTCTCTAGAATATTCTTTAAAGTAGAATGAAATAAGTAAATATAAAACAACATCTATGCAAACCAGTAATGACTGAGCACTGAAATGCAGTTGCTCAGGAATCTGCTCCAGTGTCCTGTCTGTAGCAATATGAAGTTGCTGGAAGGTTTTCGTTTTAAGGAACAGCCTAAAAGTCTAGAGGACCATCCCCTGCCTTTGGTCACTGTTTTATCACTGATAAAAATATACAGAAATTCAGAGATTCATCAATAACCTCTAAACAAAACAAAACAAAACAACAAAAAAAACAAAACAAAACAAAACAAAAACTTATAAACATATAATTAACAAAAAAAAAATTGTATTAGCAGTGAGAAATTCTTATCCTGAAGATTGGCCTGAATGGTGCAATGCTGGCACATCCAGCTCACACCACATGCTAACAAGAACGAAGTTACTTATGTTATCCATTGGAAAAATTTATCTAAAAGTTGTATCTCTCTCTAAGTCTTCTGCCCTTGACTTTAAAGCCACCTTATTTATAGATTTCTAAAGCTATTAAATGAGTCACTTCTATATTGGGGGAGTTCTCAATTTCGTAAGTACAGAACATGATAAAACTAAAAGTTTATTAGCAAATAAAAGAGTGTGTCTGGTGTAAATCCTTCAGAATTGTTACTTTTGGTGGAATTAAGAAAATGCACTTGGTGTGTGTTTGCAGCAGACAGTTTTCTACTTAATTAATTTTTTTTTCTTGTCTGGTAGCAATTTAATTCCTCTGATTTATTTTTTTCTAAGAGCATATTTTTTACTCTGAGTTTTTCTGTTTGAATTAGTTATGAAACAATTGTCACCCACAGGTTTGTCACCTGAAACTTATCTTTGAATTAGTGTTTTATGGACTGCTTTCTTTTAGCTCTGCTCCACTGAGAACATATGTATGGATGGCAAAGGTTTTTTTGCAAAACTCAATTTTTTAGACATTTTATTAAAACATTTTTCATCTGTATGTTATATGTTTGCTTGTCTCCATACATACGATAACCTTCCGTGTGGCTGTTCTCTGAAAACTTAGAAATTGCCATTTTATGATTGGTAACTTGGATTTAAATCTTCTTCTGTCTCCATTTAGAGACCTAAACATGGAACTGCAGTATGATCTGTTAGTCCTGTGCAAAAAGGGGAAACGTGGCTTTCTGATACCTGTGGGAAAATTCAGTTCTCCTCTTTAGTACAGAAATCACTCATAAAACAACAAATCTGGTGTTGAAGAGCACTTTCATCCTTGTACTTATGTTTTAGTTGATCACATCTCACTGTGACAGGAACAACATCATTACCTTTTGTCTGCTACAGAAGAGTTTTGGGCTATGTTGTGTAATCAATTTACTCTCAAATTTCTTGACAGATTCAGACAGGATAGAAAGCTAAAGCTGATAGAAATTCAAGAGGTTACACAAGAAAAATGATTTTTTTTCTTCTGTTATCCTACAAATGAAGAGCAATAAATGCTCTGATGGTTTGTTCATTACAAATGCAGGGTAGAAGTAGTCAGAAAATGTCAATACATCTGTTATTTTTTAACAGAATCACAGAATATCTGAGTTGGAAGGGGCCCATGAGGACCATCAAGACCATGCTGTGATTCCACCCAGGGAAACCTAATAGCTAAACCAGATATCTAAGAACTTTTGTTTTAGTTTAGGGAATTGTATGAATTGACAAATTTGGATTCAGCATATAATTTTAATGAAAATCTCTGTCATGATATTAGAAAGAGCTGATTATCTTTGAATTTCAGTAGGTGATTTCTAAAACCTTTACTATATTTCAATAGTTTGAGCTACTTGCAGGTGAGCTGAAGATACGTGCTTTTTCCTTCATCAATTCTCTTTTATAAGTAGGCACACTATTTTTACATGTATCCACCTCCCTTTAAGGAGTGTCCTCTCATTTATTTTTTCTGTTGTTTCTTCTTGAAGACAAATCACCGATAGTTCTCCACAGATACGTCACAAAATGTAGTCAGAAGATAGCCAAATGCTTTAACAAGGAAAATACAAAAAACTGATACATTATTATTTGTCTCATATTTTTGATTTTTTTGCTTCAAAGTTTGGATCTAGCATTTGCTTTTTCAGTGTGATCAAACTCTTTTTGGGACTTTCTGTTCTGTATATATGAATTGCATAGTAAAAATGACATCTTTCAGCAAGCTGAATGTAAATTGTAATAGCCAACATAATGTAATCCTAATTACATTTCTAAATTTTTGCCTTCTGTGGCTCATTAATAAGCTGCATGAACCTTCTGGCCGAAAAATATTTGTTTCTAGTAAAATAATAAGTGAAGTTATCAACATATGTATTTCTGTAGTAATTAAAAAATAATGGTAGGGAATAATTATTCCTATTTCTCATAGTCTGCCACTTTTATATATTGGAATTAAATACAATTTGTCTTTTCAGGACATTAAATATATGTTTTAGTTGCTTAATAGTATTTTCTTTTGTTTCTAGCGCACAGTTTTTTGTGTTGAATGAAAGTGTGGTGTCATGGTTTATTAAAATTATGTATTGATGCCGAGACCTTCAGAGTTAGTATTTTTTCAGTATTTTTGAGGTGTTTAACAAAAGCCAATATGGTGAATAACAACAGGACGCTTTGATCCCTATTAACATGTTAGTGTTACAAGATACATTGAGAGATGGTGCTAAATAATACAATTAACTAGTGAAAAAGTGCCCAATGATATTTGAAGACATGACTAAATAATTGTTGTCTTGAATAAATGTTTTGTTTGTTTTTTTTTTCTGATTTATTATCTGGGGACACTGTAGTGCTAATATTAGTTTGCTGATTGTTAGAATTGACCAATATGGTAGAGGGTCTTGCCCTCCTTGTTTTTTTTAACTTAAATTTATTTTAAAAAATTTATAAGATTTTGATTCTGATACCTTAGGTTTTAACTTTCATACTTGTCAAATTCTGTACTGCCTAGTGTGTAACTCTGAAGTTTCTTGTAGCTCGTTAGCTGCTCTCTTAGGCCAGATAGACACAACAAAGCTTCTCTGAGCTTGCTGTTTAAGGACATTCAGATTGTCCTAAGCCCAAAGGTGTAAGCCAGGACCTCTGGAGAGGTGGAGAAATTGAAGAAAGCTAAAGTTTTAATTGGTGAATTTATGCTGATATGCAAATAGATCAAACCTATAAAAGTGTGAAGAACTCATGACCTGCCGTCCATCTTGGGGTCCTTTTTGGAAGTAGCCTCTGGCCCCCCAGGGTGTACCTTTGAAGGCCTTTCCAATAAATACCCACTTTTATTCCCTTACTCCTGTCTAGTCTCTGTTTCTAGGTGGCTGGAGAAGGCATCCATTCCAATAAAAATAAACACATGATAAAGGTAACAGCAGAGCCAGTTGGCTGAAATAGCTGAACCCTGCAAGTCTGCAGGATCAGCTCTGGGGAAAATTAAAACCAAACATCTCTCTAGCAGGAGTTTTATTTGCTCTGTCTGTCACTGTGTCTTGCAGATGTCGGGTCAGTGGAGGGCCTGGCTTATCACAGAGCTTGGGACACTCTGTACTGGACCAGCTCCACCACGTCCTCCATCACCAGGCACACCGTGGACCAGCGGCGCCGCGGGGCATTCAACCGTGAGGCTGTGATCACCATGTCTGAGGATGACCATCCCCACGTGCTGGCCCTGGATGAATGCCAAAAGTATGTGTTAGATCTCTCCTCCAACATCCTAATTCTTGTCAAGGCGCCCTCCTTTATTTTAGTCAACCAATGTTGCTGAACCCTACAAAGGTTGATTAGATTTCGTCGTTTTAGGACACAAATGTTAACACGTTTTATTGTTGGTATCTTTTATCTTTTTATCTTTTTCCTCTTACAAAGGAGTGTCAGAATTAAGATTCAACATTTTATATGTTTTTATGTTTTAGATCAAATAATCATTGCTTTTTCATGGAATGTGTTGCGGTTTGACACTGGCCCAACACCAGGCACCCATCAGAGTCGCTTTCTCACCCTCCCCTACCACAGCTGGGCAAAAGGAAGGAAAAGAGGAAAGAGTTAATGGAGGCTTCATGAGTGAGATAAGGAGAGCGGGAGAAATATTTCAAGGGCAAAACAGGCTCAACCTTAGTTGCTAAGTAAAATTTATTACTAACAGAATCAGAGGAGGGTAGTGAGAAGTAAAATAAGCCCTTAAAACACCTTCCCCCCCGAGCCCTTCCTCCTTTCCACCGGCAACACAGGGAGGCAGGGCAGGGGGGTTTTGGTCAGTTCATCACCAGGATTTTTCTTCTGCTGCTCCGGGAGTGGGGTCCTTCCCTGTGAGGCCGTGGGGTCCCTCCCATGGCAGGCAGTTCTCCGTGAACTTCCCAGCGTGGGTCCGCTCTCACGAGCAGCAGCCAAACCACACCTGCTGCAGCGTGAGCACCTCCCACGGGCACACAGTCCTCCAAAACTGCTGCGGCGTGGGTCTCTCTTTCCACGGGGTGCAGTCCTGCAAGGACAGGCTGCTCCAGCCTGGGAGCAGGGCCCTCTCTCCCCAACGGGTCTCCCACTGGATCACAGCCTCCTCCAGGCATCAACCCACTCCAGTGTGGGCACCTCCCCCACAGGCTGTGGGTGGATCTCTGCATCCCCCGTGGGCCCATGGGCTGCAGGGGCACAGCTGCCTCACCATGGTCTCTTCCCCACAGCCTGCAGAGGAATCTCAGCTCCGGTGCCTGGAGCACCTCCTCCCCTTCCTTCTCCACTGACCTTGGTGTCGCCATGTTGTTTTCCCTCACATATTCTCCCCTCCACCTCTCCTCTGACTAGAAGCAAAAGAAACCCCCGACTTTGTTTTGATTTTCTTCTTAAATATGTCATCACAGAGGCGTTACCAGCCTCTCTCACTGGCCCAGTTCTGGCCAGCAGCGTGTCCATCTTCAGAGCCATCAGCCACTGGCTCTGCCGGACATGGTGGAAGCTTCCAGCAGCTTCTCACAGGAGCCATCTTTGCAACCCCCCACTACCCAAAACCAGGCCATGCCAAACCAATACAGAATGTTAAAGAATTCAAGCTGCTTTTCTTAAGAGTGAGCTAAATGCAAATTATTGAGTGGTCATTTTCTCAGACGTGTTACTCTCATTGCTTAAGTGAAAAATAAAATTAATTCAAGTACTTAGAAAAAGGAAGTCTGAGTTTCTTGTATGCAAAATAGAGCCCCATGTGTTTATCACAGAAATCAGTGTTGTATAAAAATATGTAACAATGGACAAAATCCTGTGAAGAAGTCTAATTTAGTTCCTTCCCGCCACTCTCAAAAATACTGTGCTAGTGAGAGGATTTTTATTTTTACTTCAGTGTCTTACACATTTGAGGTACTTTGATTTTCTCTGTTAAATCTAGGAGAAAAGCAAACTGCTTTTTCTGCTTCTTGTAACTCTCTCTCTCTTTTGGGGATGTTGGGGAACATTTCTGACATATTAATTTCTGTTTTTAATTTGTGGTAGCTGAATGTACAAAGCTGCATGAGTAGTGGAGCTGATTTCCATGTGTGAGTTCATGTCCTGTTAATGCAAATCAAGAGTTTATGCTGTATTGTAAAATGCGATTAAAGAGGTATCATAAATAAATGAGAGGAGGGGCAGGTTCTGATCAGTCCATGAATTGGAATTACATCCACAGCCCAGTCCATAACATTTGTCTGTCATTGTTAACAGTAAAAAGGGGCTGACCGAGCCTTCTGTAGAGCACATTAAGGTCCTTTTCTTCCCATTATCAACTTTCTGCACGCCAGTCCTTTGGTCTCTGTCACAGCTCTAATATGGGAGAAGCTGCAGATTAATTTCACTGTTAAAGATTACTAATACACACATTAACAGAATTAAGTTTATATCATTATACAGCTTGTATCTCTTTGTAATGGTAAATTACTACAGAGACAAGATCAGAACTGAACAAATCTGTAAAAGAAAAAAATCTGTACTCCTATACAAATTAATGAACTAGGAAACTGCTATAATTTATATATATAATTTATTTAGGGGCTATTACGTTTTCCTGTTCACCATTGATTATAAAAATTACTTATGGATGCTATTCAGAATTGTTTATGAAGGCATTTGGTTTTTTCCTCTGTTGCTCATTTCATTCAGAATTAAATTATAAAATGTATCTTATGGTTTCATTTGCTATTTTGATTTTAATACAGCTTAATGTTTTGGACTAACTGGAACGAGCAGCTCCCGAGCATCATGAGATCCACCCTCTCGGGCAAAAATGCCCAGGTTATCATTAGCACTGATATTCTGACACCAAATGGACTCACCATTGATCACAGGGCGGAGAAACTTTACTTTTCAGATGGCAGCTTGGGAAAAATTGAGAGATGTGAATACGATGGATCACAAAGATATGTAAGTAAATCAAAAATCCTGAACATATTCATTGTATGTTTGTTTGCATTCATTAGCATCTTCAAAAGGAAATTGTTACAGAAAGATTATTAATTACCTAAATTTCTCCTAATAATAGTTGTATATTAGATTTAAAACTGAAAACTATTGAAATACAAATAATGCTTAGTTTGCTCAGAATTTCTTTTGTGTAATGCTTGAGTGTTACTCGACAAATCTTATTTCTAATATTTTCTAACTATACACTTTCAGATATCGAACTATCTCCATTACTCTTTCATCATAATATATTTTAGTCCTTGAACACTCTTTTAGTTTCAGCTCAAGCAGATCTTTTACTGGGAATGTGCTGAAGGCAGTTGATCCGGGCTTGTGGTTTTGTGACATCTTTAGCACTACGTTTCTCATATTTCGTGAAATCTTCGTTTCAACGATTTTGTACCTCCCAAGGTTCAGGAGAAAATGAATGAAGGGCATGTTCTGGCTTGTATTCAATTCCCAGCTTTAGAAGAGAGTGCACACCACCTCACTTTGATATCTATTAACTTTTAAAAAGTGCATCATATGCAATGTATGAGCTTTGAAATATTTTTTCATCTTAAATGAAAATCACGTGCTTTTTTGGAATCTTATCCAGAAGTTCCCCACACTATTTTAGACCATTTTTTTTCAGAGTAAAATTGGAGAGCCAAGCTTGTAAGAGCAGAACTGAAGTGCAGTCGGCATGGTTAGGCATGTGCTTTTCCTTTTTCTTTTTGTTTTCCTTTTATATGAATTAACCACAGCTCCCTATTAGTTTTCAGATGCAGTAACCATATCAGAAACTGGGCAAACCAAAACCAAATGGATTCTGAAATTTTCAGTCTCTGACTATATACTTAGTAAAATAAAACTGAAGTATAAGGCCATTAGCTAAGTACAAGGTAATTAGTAGGTTGTGATTAAACAGTTTAACTTCATCTTTGCATAAGTTATAACAAAATAGTCATCACAGACATGAAATAGGACATGATGCTGCTTAGTTACAGAAATCATTACTAAAATACCAGGTTTTTTATCAGGCCTTTGGCTTTCACTTTGCATCAGCAAGAAAAAAAGGGTCATTCAGTTTTCTCAGCAGTTGAACATTGAAGCTCCCAATTTTTCTGATTATCTTGTATCTTGGTTTGGCTTTCTGACAATCTAACTCTTCTTCCCCATTGCAGTAAACAAAAAAGCTCCTGAACACAATAATCTGAGTCCAGCATGGTCTTCTTCTGAAGGGTTTTTGGGAGCTCTAGGGTGTTACACCAATATCTGTTGTGGGATAATCAGCTAATTCTATTGTCGGAAATACTGATCTGGGTTCCCACTCTTCCCACATTACTTAGATGAGGATTGTTATAGCAGAAGGACAAGCCCAGCAGGCTGCTTGGCCTCTCTAGCAGCACTTCAGCAGAGTGACTGAACACCCAGGAGATGCATTTTTACTGATACAAGCAATGCCAGAATCCAACCTGGTAACTGTATTATTGACCTAGTGAAAAACAATACTTCCAGGGCAGTTGTTTTACTTTGTTCTTATGCTGTCCAGCTGGACGAGATCCCTGATTTCTGTGACATTAATGCAAGTAGTGATTGAGAGCTTCCATAGATGCAAGCTGCTCCGGTGATCTCAGATTCTTTGGGGTGTCTCAGTCATCAACCTCTTGTCAAAAAGAGTTTAAACAGATTACCCTTTTCCCCACTATCTCTGCTTCATTGCTCTCTAGTTTCAGTTAGGTTAACAAGGGTAGAAATTGGATAGTAGAACATGAAAGGCTAATGGTAACGTAATGAATTTTCTTCCAGACAGCACCTTCTTTCTTCATTCTGCTCACCACAATAATCTAGTACAATGAATTAGTAGAAAATCATTTAGCAATATTGAACTGACTCCTTAAAGTGGATTGTAAGGGTTTATTGATTTTTGTGTTGAGCTGATATTTAATACTAGTATTTGGTTTCTGGAATACTCTTTCAAGTTTGGACGCTTTTTTGTTACTTTTGTTCCTTTTTATTACTTAGAAGATATTAAGTTTGTTGGGGTTTGTTTTTTTAACATTTTTTGTTCTATTCTGTCAGATCTTCCAGTTTAAAATACAGAAGTAGTGGCAACTATGTTTTTCACAGCTCTTCCTAATTTTCTTCCATTTTTGTTCCTGCCCTTACTTGAATTTAATATTGTGGCCACAGCTGTTTTTAGCTGCTTAGTGCTTTAATTATAACATTTTTTTCATGAACACAGAAACTGAGCCAACAGCAAATAAAGCTGATTTCAAGTTTTGGACTTATTTTTCCAGTAAATCATGAGCTACTTGGATTTATTTTTTCCTTTTCTTCTTCAGTGTTAAGTATTTAGTAACATTTTACATGTGAAAAACTAGAAATATTTTTAACTCCCTGTTAACAGCTATTTTTTAACTTCCAGGCTGGAATGTTTTGGTTTCAGTTATGGTTTTGTAGGCCTATGGGTGTGATTTTTAAAATCAATATGGGTTGAGAGGTGTTTCTGGTAATTAAACCTTCATGTAACTGCACGCTGTCAGTAATTGTACCTTTCAGTTTCTAGGATGTATGTTTTTATTCTGTTGAATTTCTTTATTAAGACAATAAAGAAGTTCCATAGTTGGTGTTCAACTTCTGCTTTAATCAGTAACAGTTTATCAGGTATCTTCTTCAGTCTACAGCAGAAGTGCTAGCTTTAGGTTTGGCTGTGCCTTTATGAAACACTTGAGTTTATGACTGACCTCTAAAATTACTTTCCATGCGTGTTGTTATATTTATCTCAAATATAAGTATCATTGAGGACAGCAGAATAATTTTGGCCAGTTCTGGGAAGGTATTCATGAGGACATCAATGTTACCTTGAGAGGTGACCAAAAAACTCACTAAGGCAGGATAAAAGTGAGATCAGACAAGGCAGCTGGAACAGACAGAAATTATGCCAAATACGAGTAATTTGAAATGTAGAATGTCCAACTCCATTAAAATAAGAATCTGCTAAAAAGCATCAGAAGAGATTCTCACCGAGATCTGAGTATTAGTGGTTAAAAATTATGCAAGTCCTGAATGTGATTCTGTGTTGAACAATCTCACTGCTGTATTCTCTATGTACAAATAAATATTCAGGCATGAAAACTAACCCAAAGGAAAATAATGTCAACCAGAAGGCAGATATTTTAATTAGTTTTGATTGTTGGTCAAAAAGAAATAAAATTGAGCCTACCTTCGTAGAGAAATTACTTCATCAGTTTCTGTGGTTTCTCTATCATTATTTTGAATGGCACTGGAAACAATAATAGTAGAGAAACAAGAAAGACCAGTAAAAAATGTGGATTTTAGCCCAATATGCACAATTTACCACCTAGACATTTAAGTTCACCATGGTTTGCTTCTCCTATTTCCCCCATGATGGTTGTTAGGGGAGCAAGAGTTAAGTTCTGGGCTTTTAAATCAATTCTTCTTTCTCTGTTTGAAAAGCAGCTGGAAGTATAGATATTCTTGGCAATTGATGGCACTCGAAGTGAAG
>WEIT01034716.1:879-18357 GCA_013389985.1 Dryoscopus gambensis
TGCACTGTCAGTTGCTACAGTTGAACATGAGGCCGCGTAGGTGGTCATGAAACAATTATACAAACAAAGCTTACAATTACACCCCAAAAAAAAAGAAAACCTTAGAATAAAACTGGCCAGCCAAACAACTACAAAACATGTCAGTTCCCAAAAGTCATGTTTTCATCTCAGAAAAATAAATAAAAATAGAATTTTGATGACCAAGAATCAAACTCCAATGCAATAATCCATGCAGGATTTAGAGGCACTAAGTTCCAAAAAAATTAATGCTACACAGAATCTAATAAAAATCAAATCCATGCAATAGCACAGATCAAAACTTTAATAGCAGCCCCCTCTGAACTAGGTAAGTCTAAATAGGGGCACTTAGTAGGTATCTGGTTAGCCACCTTTCTTTTCAAACCAGAAATATATGTCTCTACATACTTGTAAGATTTTACACAATCCTCATCTTTTGATTGAAACATCATAATCATCATCTTTTGTCCTGAAACTCAGCTTTTCTGAAACAGCTACTTGCTGCAAGTCAGTCCCATGTTAATACAAAGAAAGTATGAGGCTTAATATCGTTGATAGTGTCCTTTTAAAAAGCAAACAAAAAAAATCTTGTTAAAGTACAAAGGTTTATTATTGCTGACCCAATGTAATAAAAGCCACATTGTTTGTACTTGACCGATTTCCTCCTTCACCAGTGCTGGACAGAAGCCTTTGAGGGACTAGTACCTCTCATAATACATTCCTTTCAATTACATTTCACTTCCATCTTCACTGAAAGCACTGCTAAATCAGACATAAATTGAGAGAAGGTATTCTACACAGTGCGCAAAAACTGTATTTTTAAATACTTTTCAAACAGATTGTCGACTTATTACTTAATAGGTACTGCAACAATGGTAAAGTCTAAGACTGAAATTATGTTGAAGAGATTCTGTAGAAGATGGATCTAAGACTTACACTTAAGACTTAATTTAAATGCACTCAGGACCTTTTAGTTCTCTCATGTGTTTCAGGAAATGGATAAATAGGCAACAAGAATAGTGTTCCAGGATTACATATTCCCTGTGATCTTCTGTATTACCACATAATTAAACACAGAAGGCCCTAGTCCAGAAACACACTTTCATCTTTCAGCACATCACCATTGAGACTCAGCTGCAAAGGTCAGTTTTAAAACCTGATACACTATTACTCAGAAAGCAAAATGAAATCCAAGTTCATTGGTGGCCAACACCTACTTTTCAATTTTTCTTTTTCCAATCAAACTTTTCACCCTAATTTTTAAATTTTAAACTGACCTAGAGTTAATTGAGGACATGGAAAAATAAAACAAACAAAACCTCTGGACATTTCCACTGAAGACAAAGCCTGACCACTGAGTAGCAGTTAAAGACCTCAAAACATCAGAAAGTTCAGCTTTCACATTATATCTTAAAACCTTAGGATTGGTATTTTTGAAAGCTGGATTGCTTTCCACTTTCAAAGGTAGGTTACCACAAAGCACCACGTAGCTCATACCATCTTCCTCATGGCTGGACATCAAAAGACACAGTAAGTGTATGCTTTGAAAGAATACCATTATTCTTGCCCTGTAAAGATTTTACTGTAAAGTAAAATACAAAAAAATGAAAGTAGCAAAGTTGCAGGCTAAGAGTATGCAAGCTGTTATTGTACCCCAAATACAAGGTGAGAGACAGAAATTCTCCCATCTTTTAGGCAAAGAATCAACAATCTCCCCAGACACCGTGCGTTTGAATGTCTTCACTTATTACACAGCTTACCTTTGGACCAGCCAAGTGGAATCCCCTGCAATTCAACAGAGGAGAGAAAAAGGTACTTCTGGATTCAATAGAGTGGTTTTACACATCCAATTTATGAACACAGAAGTACCTATTTCCCTCTGTCGACTCTACACACACAGGTTTGATAGCCACTTACAGTGTGTAGCTCTGTATTCAGACAGAAGAGACCAACCTGGAAGTTATATGGCCTGATAAGTGCACGTGGGATTTCATGGCGTGGAAACTACTGAAACAGAATATGCTAATTTGTATAAGGGAGTATATCAATTTATGAGGTTTAAATTTGGCAACTCAATAAATTCTTCACGCTTCATGTCATGAAATCTATGCCAAATGATACCTATACAGCTTTATAATCTTCAGCACTGTTACCTAAGAAAAACTTACTGACTCAGTGTCACAAATGTGGTATTAAAAATGTCAGTTCACTCATCTAGCATTTTTTTCAAAGTACTGATGTAGATTAACATTGCACACAAGAAAGGATACAGTTTGTACAAATAATCACAGTTCAAACCACATCCAATTTGCAAGCTTGAATTTATCTCTACAGTCTGTAATTTTACATATGTTATTCAAGTTTATACAGCACAATAGTCTTAGAAGGTATTTAAAACATTACTCTCACACTTGAGCTATTATGCTGATAGAGAAAAATATTTCTGATGTAACTATGACCTTTTCTAAAAATTCTGTTTAGTTTGATCTTTGTTTTGAATGGATTGTAGTGAATACTAGAGATTTTATTATAATATGCACAAATGACTCAGCACTGTAACCATAGCAAAAGGAATACCTTTCCAAAAGACTCAAATAATGCCTTTGCATCACCTACAAGTCATGAGCAGTTGCTGTGCCACTACTGCCCTGCATTCTATCTTCTGTAAATGAAGTTTTACAAAACAAAATCAAACTACGAGCCCACAAGAATTCTCTCTTAAAACACTACCTCAATCTGGAACATGCACTGCAAATATATTTATTTTTGGTTAAAGGTTAATACACTGAGAATTCATGAGTGGAACAAAATATTCCTCAAAGGGAAGGCTTTGTTTATATTCAGAAGGCAGTATCAACTGATATTCCTAAGAGATTATAGAATAACAATGCCTTAGGTATCTAGAATTTACTTAATGTGTTCCATTACCTTTCCAAATCCTCATACAGTATACCTTAAAAAAATTAGTATCACTCTGTACAAGATAAGGTGATGAAATCACCATTGTTTGGCATCGCAGTATTCTCCACATAACATTGAATGAACATCACAGTATTCTCCACATAAGCAGCTACTATGCAAGAAAGAGGAAGTAATTCTACAATATCCAAATTTAGGTATATTTGAAGTGGAACTGGAAAGTTCAAGTTTCAAAATCCCAGTCTATAAACTCCATTCTCAAATATCAATTAAACATTTCAGAAAAAATCTTAATAGTGCCCAAGAATTACATTACTAATAGAATTAAAAACTGACAATATCACTTGTATTAATACCTAATGCCACTGAAGACATGACAATGGTAATTTAGCATTTAAATACTCTATCAGAAAAGGACCATGGTCTGAATTTTTCATGCTATTCAGGGTTGTATGGACCAGTCACTGGTTTTTTTTCTCTCCAATGCAGATAAATAAGTCTAAACTTAAATTCTGTTCCAACTTCATTTCAGCCAACTATGTGACTGAAACAGAATGGATATATTAGTTTTTTCTATTTTTACTATGCAGTTTCTTAATAGGAAAGAAAAGCCACTGCACCAATCTCCCAGTTTCACCTTCCCCTGAGTTTTATACACACACTTTCCTTGCCTTCCCTTTCCGTATCAAAACTGGGATCCAATCTCTCTCCATTATTATACCATTATACATCTTGCCCAAGGAACCCATCCAAGCCAACAAATAAGACTTTAAATAGAACACTGTACATAATTGACATTATTTAAATGGACCAGGATGAGAACATTGGAGAATTTATGGAAAAGTACACCCAAACAATCTACAAGTAAATTCCTTTCATGAAACAATCCTGATTTTCTAAATGACTGTTAAGGAACTAACTCTGCAAGAAAGAGAAATCAAGTCAATATTAGAATAAGTTTCAGGGGCTATGGCATATATCGTAACAATATCATTAATTTTGCAACAGTAAGGATACCTGATGGCATTTTTGTGCTGGACATTGTTTCTGTACAATCTTTCCTTTTGTTCTTCTTTAAGCATAACATCATCTGAGGTCCAATATTTATTTTTAAAAAATTTGTATTAAACACAGTTTACAAATTTCATACATCTGAAAAGACAGGTGGAAAGATGCAATAGGTCACGAACAGGCAAGGATAGAAGCAAACTCCCTCCACAATACATTTTTCCCCATGCAAAAGGAAGATTGACATACAAGATTATAGAATAAATCTCATTTGCAATGACCATTAGCTGCCTCCAAACAAGTGTATTTAAGGATTAAATATATACGTGTAGTAAAGAATTTATCAGATTTGAAATTATTAACAAGAAATAAACGCTTGCAGCCCAGAAGGTCAACCACATCCTGGGCTGCATCAAAAGCAGTGTGGGTGAGCAGGTCAAGGGAGGGGATCCTGCTCCTCTAGTCTGCTCTGCTAAGACTCCACTTGAGCAGTGCCCCCAGGTCTGGGGGTCCGGCACAAGGAAGACACAGACCTGTCAGAACGGGTCCAAAAGAGGGACACAAAGGTCATTAGAGGGCTGGAGAACCTCTCCTGTGAAGACAGGCTGAGAGAGCTGGGTTGTTCAGCCTGGAGAAAGCAAGGCTCAGGGGAGACCTTACTGAGGCTTTCCAGCAGCTAAGGAGGGCTTAAAAAAAACCAAACCAAAACCAAAACTGCTACTTTTCACATGGGCAGATAGTGACAGGACAAGGAGGAATGGTTTCAAGCTGAAAGAGGGTAGGTTTAGGCCAGACGTTAGGTTAGAATACTCAGGTTGCCCAGAGAAGTTCTGGACACCTCATCCCTGGAAGTGTTTGAGGCCAGGTTCGATAGGGCTATGAACAACCTAGTGGAAGGTGTCCCTGCCCACGGCAGAGAGATTGGAACTAGATGGTCTTTAAGGTCCCTTTCAACCATTTCAAAGCATCCTCCAATTTAATGAATACTCAAATCTTGAAAATAAAACCAAGTTCACTTTTTTTTGTAAAAATCAACACTTTCTTTCAGATTCTGTTATTTCACTCTGCTATCCTATGTATGTCTCCATCATACATCAAATTTCTTAGCAACATATACTTATGTAAGTAGGTATATGAGTATATAACATATGTATACACATGCATCCATTTACCCAAACTCACGTTAATGTATTTTGTTGTTTACTGCCATAATTGCTTCCTACTCCTACTCTACAATTCTCTCACCTCATACAACCTGAGAATTATCTGAACCTAGCCTGATGTACTTAAAAACAGGACCACAGTCTGCAGTAAAGGAAGTAATGAATAGCAAATCCAACACCACTTTGATAGGATAGATTAAAATACAGCTAGCTGAATTAATGAGCTATAGTTCACATGCCAAGAGTACATGCTTTGCCCTTTGTAGACTGTTTCTCCAAAACTGAAACTTCATTGCTGAGGATCACTCACTATTGTAGCTGACACAGCACACAGGTCAACAGAAATGTATTTTAATTCATATTCAATTTAAAGAAAAAACAGTTCAATATCATCTATAATTCAGACTTTACATTTAAGGATAGTAGTACACTAGCTGAAAGCTGCTAAAATTAGAAGGCAGGGACAGATTTAAGGATCAGGAATAAACACAAAACCAATCTATCTGGCCTGCTCATCAGCTTGTATTTAACTCAAGTCAGTCATAAGTGAAAGCTACTGGTAATCTGATGGTTATTATATTATTATCCATTAACACTTTCTAAAAAAGGTGAAGCCTGTTAAGTTTTCAATAGAAAAGCCAAAAGGCATACTTCTTCCCTGAAGACAGGTGAAATAGCCAAACAAGAAGAATTATCAGGCATATTAGGTATTTACTGTTAGTGAAGCTTGTTTCAGATGCTTGCAGATTCCTAGGAACAAGTAACAGTCTCAGAAGACAGGACAGAGACTGATGAAAGTATTGTTTCATATACATGAGGTCCTCATACATCACTGATGGAAGAAGAAACTAGCACTGCACTATACAAAATACACCTCCTCACAAGGTACCAGAAGAAAGCTGTCCCAATGACTAATAAAATTTCATACTTCTTGACATAAAAACTAAATGTTATCCTTTGTGGGACATGCCAGTACACAAGCTAAGGAAAATCAATGTTTAAAGAGTCCCTAAGCACCTGTTTTTACTATAGTGCCCTTTTCAGTCAAGATTACTTTCAGTCTTTAAAATGAGGTCTGTGTACGACATGCAAAACTACTTAGAGATGACTGTACCTTATAGTAAATTATTCAACAGCTTCCACCCCTCCACCCCCCCAAAAAAAGGATTTGTCTTGCTTATAAAACTTAACCAACAATGCTGTGGAAGGCTCTCCAAAGCAAAGGGATCAAACCCAGTATGGCTTTTCTCCTTCTCTTTGCTCCCCCTTTCCCCAAGTGCTCTTGCATTTCTAGATGGCTTTTTTTTTCTGTCCTATTACTACAATCATTGTTTAATTCTATATCAAGAATCGTATTTCAGAGAAGCAAAGGACACCGAGCAACAAAGTTGTGTTTGTTCTCAAACAATGCAGCTCTTAATGTTTCTATCAAAAATGAAAGCAAATCAGACTAGAAATCTCAACTATCGTGGGAGGATCTGGAGTCCTGAATCTCTCCGTAGCTATTACACCCAACTGCCAATAGGAGACTTTTTCTCCCTTGTACAAATATTTTAAGTGCCAAAACATGCAAAGATTAGAAAGTGGTTTATCGATATCTTTTATTACAGGACAAACTGGACATATTTCATGCAGGAGTGCCCAACTTGAGCATATCAGAGAGTCCATTAATAAAGCACTGTAGCTGACTTATTCCCTAATAATGAATAGATGACATTGCACACCTAGGATTACCTTGCAAAAACTACACATTCAGATACACTTACCAAATCAAGAACTAGTGACATCAGTTTCTTCACTGACAATCATACAGAATACCCAACTGTGCTCCTAGTTACACTTTCACTCAGTTCTACTGGTTTTGCTCTGAAAAGAAACTATTATCCAGGAAATACAAACCCACCTAAGCAAAATGGAAGTGCCTCAAAACAGCATTAAGCCCCCTCATCCTACTTTCTTTTTCTAACACCGTTTTTAGTAGGAACTCCAAAATTCTGTACCAAAGATATAGCCTCACCTATGCACTTATCTCCACTGCGTGCCAGCCTTCTCTTACTATGTATTTACTTTGGTACGTCCCCATTTTACCAAGAACCCTCTTTTTAAAAATGCAAACAGCAACCACACAAAGTCAGTAAAATTCAAAAAGAATATTTAACACAGAGGTGTACACCCTTGACTCCAAATACTATGCCAAAGCATTTCACTTGCAATTAAGATCCGGATTCAAAGACAAAATTATCTATATTGCAGGCTTTTATCACCCAGGTACACTCACAGGAAACTCTTAAAGCAATGTGAAACAGGCATACACTAAGCTACAAAATAAATAACTATGAAACCAATCCCTGCTTTAGCTGGGTTTACCTGCAAACCTGTCAGGATAAAAAAGACTGCTTGCTGAGACACTGGTTAATTAGTCACAAAACCAGTTGTCTTCCTCATTTATCATTTCACAATGTTGCCTCTCTGCTTACGATTAGAGTGCATTGCAAGCTCTTCTCAACGGATCAAGAATTCACTGATAAAAACATCACTTGCAGACAGCACAAATTATACATATTTCATGTTCAAAAGAATTTGAAAATAATTGTTTTCACAGAATTATCCCAAATCAAACAAATGAGACTGTACTCTGTCTAATCCACAACCAACAGTAGTCTAGGAGCACTAAAAAAATTTAGGCCTGCCTAAGAACCAAGACAGCAAAAAATTATCACCACTGCCATCAAAATAAATGTTTTAGCTTACAGTAAGTCAGGTGTTGCAGATAAAGAGTTGAGATAAATCTAGTAACTCTTCACTTACTAGAACAAAGAATATAGTTTATTTTGTTAAATACTTAAAATGAATAGTTGTCATAAGCTTTACACCATCAGGATTGGACGTGCCTCATTTGTATCCACTTTTCGACTGATGAATGTATAAAACTGAATGAATGTGTAATACTGAAATTGAAAAAAGATAATTAAATAAAAAATCCTTTATCCACCCTGAAGAAACATCTTTTCATGTTTTTGAAAACATTTTGCATTAAGTGTTAGTTCTTTTTTTCAGATTCTTTCCACTTTCTCAGTTACTTTTGTTTTCCTTCTAATGGCTCTGTCTTGTAGAACACACTGTCTTTCTCACAGCTTCTTCCTAGCTAGCATTTGTACCAGAAAGAAACAAAACAAACCAAACCCAACTTTCATAAAGAAAAATTTTCCATTAACAGATCCAAGGAACCACTGTAAAAACACTAGAAGAGATGTAGAAAAGCCTTCAAACAGAATAATTTGAATTAAGTTGCAAAACTGGGAAAAAATTAGAAATGTTTTTAAAATTTATTATAATCCAAATTCCATTATTTCCAAATATATAAAAGAATGATCAATTTCTACAGATATGGGAATTGAACTGTGTCAGTTACTAAAAAAGGAGGAAGAAAAATGTTGCTGCTTCACCATAAATTCTAAATTCACCATTTCTGAGTGTGACAACTGGCTTGCTTAAAGGGATACTGCCAAAGTTTTTATATGCCTTTGAAAGTCACAAAAGTCAGGGATAATTTAGTGGCCTCAGAACACGAACTCAACATACTGACATGCAACCTGAGAACTTTTATGAAAAGTGGGGACAAGAATCCCAGTTTAGAAACAGACTGACCAGCACCGTCCTCATTGTTTGTTCTCCAGGGACAGACAAGGAGTTACCCACTAATCTTCCTGACAACAAACTAAAATTTTACAGTGCATACTCTGAAGTTATTTTTGGCAAGCCACGCAAATGAAAACTGCACAGGCTATCATCTCCTGCACCCAAGAGCTGCAGGAAGCCACTCCCAAGCTGGGAGGGAAGAGGTCTGAGGCTAGAAGTCTGTCATCAGTTTTGGGGCAGGTGGCATGAGGAGTATGCTATTATAGCACCCAGAAGTTCAATATGAACAGAGTCAGCCAGCAGCCTCTTCATTTTTACATTTGCCATCCATATAGCTGTTGTTGTGGTCAAGGGGGCAACGTTCCCGTGGGTCCTTGGAAGGAAGCGGGGGGCTGCAAGCAGCTTACCGGGGCTTATGCAGCGTCTCTGGGCTACACCTTAGCAGGCAGCAGCAAGCCGTAAGAGAAACACAGTATCTCCTTGATGGTGGAGTCAGGTTTATTTTGATCCAGCGCTGGCAAGGGGGGGAAGGGGGAAGGGAGAAGGGAGAGGGGCGAGGGAAGGGGAAGGGAGAGGGAAAAGATCCAAGCGGAAAGAGCGGCCTCGTCCTCCGAGCATTCCCTTATCAGGGTTTCGAAGGGCCGCGGGCCCAAGGCTTGAGCCAATGAAAAGCTCACAGGGGAGGGACCAAAGGCAGGGTTACATCTTAGGAATACACCGTACATTTCGGAAGGGGGAAACAGAACAAACCATTTAAAGGAAAATACATCACCACATATAGCTATTACAGTGCATCCTCATTAGCAGAGCAGCCAAGGTAAAAATCTTACACCCAGTTTAGCCTGTTTTTGGAAGAGTCTGTAGAGGGATAGTTCTCTTAACAACTACCTAAATCATTTCAGAGCATTTAATTTACTGACTGGAGCAATATCTGAGAGGCATAAAAAGCAGTACTAACCAGACATTTTGCTTCCATCCAGAGAGCACCCTGGACCTTCAACAATAACAGCAGAGTCGTTACTATTAATATTTCAAATTGCTTTGAGTCACCATATTCCTCAACACAAACATTAACAACACTTAAACAAATACCAAGAACTCTCTGTATGAAGCTATATTTTAGCAAAGAACCATTCCAAAAGTCAAAAAAAACACAGCATAGTGGACACCTTAAACTGTCACTTTATAATATTTTGGCAATCAGCCATTACCTCATTGGCAAGAATCACATAAAGAAGAAACAAACAAACAAGAAAACCAACCAAATAAAAAACAACAAAAATATCCCACACCTTGGCACCTTCACCTGATTTCCTCTCGTATTAGACAACGTCAGAGGTTCTATAATCGCATTTTCCAGGCAAAATAATTTACTGCATTGTTAGCTTTAGTGTTTT
This sequence comes from Dryoscopus gambensis, assembly GCA_013389985.1. Classification (NCBI taxonomy): domain Eukaryota; kingdom Metazoa; phylum Chordata; class Aves; order Passeriformes; family Malaconotidae; genus Dryoscopus; species Dryoscopus gambensis. The sequence continues at coordinate 11,024 of WEIT01034716.1, forward strand.
GAAAAATATGCCTTAGACGATACCAAGACTACATACAAAAAACGACACGTGCCCAAGTCACAGGTTACAACTACTAGTAATTGTTTATATACATAGCTCTTCTGCTTTGAGTTCCCTTTCTCCAGTACTCCAATAAACACAAAATATAATTAATTACACCCGAATATACAAATTGCATATTAGAATCAAATTAACAACAGGTACACGATCTCTCATGAAAAATTAGCTCAGAACCAATCATTTAAGGAAGTAAAAAATATCCTAGCTTAAAAATTAAATTAAAAAAACACTCCTGCATGCTGTAGGTACTGTATGAATAGTTTGTAGAAACAAAGATCTGGTGTGATAGCCATTAAGAAGTCCAAATATGCTGACAGAAAATGAGCAGAAGACTTATATATTCTCACTCTTCCTCTATCAAGCTGCAGAATAGTAAAACTTACAGTTTACGAGTTTGTATAAACTTAAATATATATGCATATTTACATATATAATGTATAATCCAATAGAGAAAGCTGTAGGTGACATTCAAACCAACTATCCAGAAAAGAATAAGAACAAAGATTTCACATAAAAATTAGTCTCTTGATATATAGACATGATAGCTTGTTGGCATAAGGGCTATGAAATACCCTCCCCACCAAATAAAGAGTCACAAGACTAGAAAATCAGATACTTTGGGAGTGGTTCCACTGACTAGATCAACTCAGCAGACAAGTCTAACATTCCATTACCATCGGTAGCATACAGAAACAGGTTATACCATACAGTTCAGTGACACAAAAAGGATGCTTCCTTCACTGAATTTAACGTGTTTCAGTTATCAATTAATAAATACTACACACACATACACAATTTCTCTGATTTGGAACGTATCAAAGCAGACCAATTGATTCCCTGGAGAAAAATGACAACACATTTATGCAAAAGTTACTGTTAATCAATTAACAGACCAGCTAGCAACTGCTTCAGGCTGGAACGTGAGAGAAGAAACTGGCCAGAAGAAAAAGGGCAGACAAGGGGAAAGTTTTCCTGACCAAATCCTACAGATCGCCATCTTTGATCCACTCCAGTATTAAAAATAAGGATAAAAACCCCCTGTATTTTATACAAAAAACTGAACCAGTCCTCTCATATGAAGTGCAAACAGTGCAGTTCACAAAGTGAACATTCTTAGCAAAAAATGTTGTATCATATACTTCTCCCTTTTTTATTTTTTAGAAAAAGAAACCAACACTTGTTCAGTCATTTGAAAGACAGTCTTCCTATGGGAAAGTAGAAATAGTCTTATTTTGAGAATTGCTCTACCCTAACACCTAAATATCCCAGGTGCACACTACCACACAATACCCAGCAAAATTTTACTTACCAATTTGAAGCTGCTAAAAAACCCTCTAAAACGTTGCAGAGATGAAAGGGTGCTTTCCCCAGTAAAGATGATATGTTAAATTACTCTTCAGAAGTACAAGCTAATACTGAAAGCATTTTACACTGGTAAGTGTCAACAGTAAGGGAATTACAGTAAGCTAAATAATTTGGTTAAAAAGAGCTTATGCCCAGACAAGACCTTGGAAGGTAAACACAAGTTCCCATCTTTTACTTTACGAAAATTCACTCTTCATTGCTGTATACAGATCTATGTCTCTCATAATAAACAAAAGTGGTATATAAATCCCACCACACTTCATTTTTTTTTTCCAGTTATATTGCCCATTACCCTTAAAAGTGGACCAAACCACGATTAAACACACTTTAGGAAGGGATTTGTTTCACTAAGTTTTCATGATACGAAAGCCAAAATATCAAGGCATTCATGTCCAAAAGGCTGCTCTCCCCATCCACAACAAACAATCCAGACATGCAAACTCAGAAACCTAAACATAGAAAAAACTAGTCAAGCCCTAAGAGACTACATGCTTTCAACCCCAAGTACTTAAAAATTCCTGTTTCTTCCCACTGAAGAAGGAAAAAGACAAAAATTAGTTAAAATTTATATTTCTCTTCAGGTTTCTTATCTTCTTCAGTTTGGGCTGAGACATAACACTTAACAGAGGAATTTTTCACAAGTATTTTCACCTGGTACATCAGTTTTATTTAAGCATAAACTTGGCAGGGCAAAGGTATGGTGTTAGTTGCTTTTGATTTTGTGGGCGAGTTTTGCATGCTTCCTCTTTCTGAAATATTAGTACTAGCTGGGTTCCAGATTATTTGATTATTTGCATTGCAAAAGGCTCTTCTGGGCTATTTATAAGGCTTAACAAATTACTTATCTTCAAGAAGTGTATTCGAGTGTCAAAGCCTATTCTGTAACACACTGTCAAATTCACAACATCAGAAAAAGAATACTGAATTTCTTTCTGCAATCAATTAAATATCTAAACTAGATTCAGACAAAAGAAACAGGTGACAGGCAAACACTAACCATTTACCTCAAGACTGATTTTAAACACTGAAGATAGAAAAGCAGAAATGTGAACTTTCAATTTTCACATGTTCAGACTTCTTCCATACACTCTCACTTTTCTGACCTCTCTGAAAGATAAAAGAGAATACTTGTTTCAATCCATTTTTTTTCCAGCCTAAAGAGAACAAGAAACTTATGGGAAAGGACCTGTTGCTGCCTAATCCACAATAAATATTACGGTATTGAAATTCACCTCAGCAGTGGATGACAGGAAAAGCAAGAGAAGAAAGCTGAGTCACACCTGGTCATTTCTGTCTACAACATCAGCTATAATAACAATGATTTATTTGGGGACAAGTGTCATTTTATGGGAGGGAAAAAATGAAGTAAGAAATACAGAGAGTGAAAACGAAATTCAAGTCATTTAGCTTTATGACTAAAGCCTCAAGGACTTTCAAACGTAATGGTGAATTCAGGTCACCATTACAGTCACAACATTCAGACCATGTTTTCTTTCAAAACTTGTGGTATTTAAGAACATTGCCAAGTAAAATCATGGATTATTATTTATCATCTCAGTATCAAGAAAAGGTGACAAAAAAGGGAAAAAATGCTCATACATCCCTTAGAATATTTAAAATAGGTGACAACTTTGGTAGTGAAACCAAAAATAACACGTGGTAAGAAACTGAACTAATTTAAGCCTCCAGAAAAAGGAAAAAAAGCCACCAGCATTCTTTTCGTGTAAAGAACTCGGCTACTCTGGGTCACAGTTTCTTACTGAGACAATACTCTGGCATTAGACTATAGCTGTGTACCTACTGTGTCCTGCTGATACAATACCACTTGAAATATATTTTGCTAGCATATTCTGTGTGTTAACATAGAGAAATTAAGTATATGAAAATATGTAGTGCCTCATTTTTCTCATGAACTTTTAAAAATTTTCCCATGCGCATAAAAATGAAAATACTGGTATGCCCAATTTTTTATTCTGCATTTGTTTAGTGTAAAGCACTTCATGGGAACAGTAGTTTAAAAGAATCTTTTTGCATAAAAATACTCTTAATAAAACATTTCAATCAACTGAATAGATTCACAGTCCCAAAATTACATTTACCAAGCCTGCTATGGAATTCATTGGCCTTTGAAAAATGGACAAGAAACAGATCTCAGAGGAGAGAGGGCAAGAAAAAAATTTGTCATCTTTCTCCTCCTGGTGTTCTCTTCCTTCCTCCTTTCCTATTACCATGCATTTCAATTGGGAATGCAACACTTTTCCCACCTTCACCTACTCAAAAGTGAAGAAGTACCTTCTGCTTTTCCTGTATTACTTATTCTAGTTTACCTGAATTACTTTTTCATTATGGCATAATTAAAAATTTAGCATCTCCATTTCAGGATACGTGTCAGGTGTCCAACTGCAGGCAGTCTGGCTTCTGGAACAGGAAGGTTGCCCATATAAAATGCTCAACAAAACCAAGGATGATTCACAAACTGTGCCACTAGTGTTCACAAGCCTCCCTCTTTCACTGACCAGACCTACAAGTTTGAAATTGGTTCCGATAAACATGGCCCATGAACTTTCAATGAGCATGGTGGCCATGGCATAGAAATTTTTGCTTTTGTATAGCACAGAACTAACTCAATCTTGGCACAGTTGAGTATGTAAATTCACTGAGATTCACAGAGTATTTCAGCCTGGCCTGAACTGCAGTTTCGGAGTGTGCTGAGCAAACATTTCGACCTCTTTTGAAAGGAAAATTAATTCAAAACAAGATGGGGACAACAAGGCACCTTCAACAGCTCCAGAGCAAGAGCGTTCAACTTTAATACAAGAAGACTAGTTAAAAAACCAGTACACTTCAAAGGTTCAAAGCCACATTTTCAACCCCTCAGGAAGTACCCTAAAGAAATACTATCCTGTTTAACTTCTCTTAGTGCCAGAAATCAGTATGTGCCCCAGTCCTGTGCCCTCCCAAAAGCTGTAACTTCACTTTATCAACTAAGTATTAAGGCACTTCCCACCAAAACAAACCTGTATTGCAGACTCTGCTCCAACTGCCTTTTAACAAAGGGCCCACAAACACCTGAACAAAGGTTGAGTCCTGGGATGTTTGGGGGAGATAAATGTCCTCCGAATCCTTATGTTAAACTGTCCTTCCCTTTTGCTCTTCCCACCTTCACACTTAGTTCTTCGCTAAACCAGGCACAGCAGAAATCTCAGAAAACCCATGCAATCCAGCCTGCATTATGGTGGTCAGGTTAACAGAGAGATTTTAATACTCTGAAGACTATGAAGGGTACTTAAAACAGTAGTTGCTATATTCAAAGACAGCATTCAACTTTTTTTTTTTACCATGGGTTTTATTGCATCCTCAGAGAGAAGCTGGATAAAGTCACGGATGACTACAATCTCACAGACATCAATGTAATTCTGTTACCTTAAATATTACTCATAAACAGTTGCAAGAGCAACCGTCACCTTTCTATTCTGACACTTTCTCAAGTTGACAGTTTCCAAGGCCATAACTATTTCTAAGCCTGGGTAAACCTACATGCAATGATTCTAGTAAAGGAGATACCAGAACTTCCTGGTACGTAACTCTTGGGTATTTCCCCTCCCATCTCCAATCATCTCCAATTATGTCAGATAGAGCACACAGCTTTCAAGAACAGCAGCAGAAAGAAAATGGTTATCCTTATCAGAGCAGTCAAACTGCAGACAACTTTAAATTGCTGTAGTGAAACTGATGACATTAATCCCATCTATTTGTGCAGGGAGATTAAAATGGAGGATAAGGTAATACAGACTTAGTCCACTGCCAAAAAGAACTCTAGATATACTCTTTCAGTACATGTGATATAAATCTACAGTGTACTTAACTAACTGAATTAAAAAAGGTTTAAGCCAAGCAAAAAAAGTTTCTCAGGCTAAACTACACATCTACTCTACCACCCTGCAGTATTTTGCACTGATTCAACTTGCAGCCCGTTTAAACCAGAACTCCAATGCAGCATGTTAGCAGGTGCACACAGAGCAGCCCGACCTCACACAGACTTGGTGACTCAGATCCCAGATGCACTACAGAAGCATTAGTAGGGCTCTGCATCTTTTATAAACTCGGCCACTCAGAGCAGGTACTCACGTGTTCAGTTTGAGTATCACTTTGAGGCTGCAATATTGCTTCCTGGTCAGGAGCAAGACCCTCCCACAGACTTCTACTGAAGCACACAGGTATGTCTGAAAGTCATTTTTCAACCAACTTAGTTGAAACTGAGCCAGCTTAGTTTCTTTGACAAGGTAAGGCCTTGTATATTTATCTGTGCAGCTTTATACCTTTCCAGTTCTGCATTTTATCCTTCTTCTGTTTATAAAACGACCAATGACATAGTTCAAAAGAGATGTAAAGAATGGTCATCTTTTTCAGACAGAGTTATTACAGAAAAAAAGAAAAGAAAAAAAGTCACGCTGGGGAAGACAGAATGAAGGGAGACTATGTATTGTCAGTGTCTGGACAGGCAGCTATCTACTCCTTTTACCTTTTATTTCCTTCTTTTTATCCTCATAACAGGCAGTCTCACTTTTTTTAAGCCTCTCTTTAAATTCTGTGGAATCACAATTTTCCCCTTCCATAGCCTCTAAAGAGCATCCTAAAGAGCATTCTAAAAAAGATATACAGTTTAAAGTTGACACCAGGATTATTTCCACATTTCTTCACTGGCCTCAGGAATATTTCCACAAGTACTATGTCTTCTTTCAAAATTACTCTTTTCTGCAATCTGAGTTTCACTTGAAGTCTTAATCCATAACTTAATCCTAAAGTGACAACTACTGCATCCACATGGTCATAATGTAATGAAGAAAATCAACCACTTCTGGAGGGAAAAAAACATCACAACCCTTTCAAGAAGCCTCTTAATAATCTCAATTTATCAGTAAGATGTCTGCCCACGTTTCAAATTGGAATATTATCTCAAAACACAACACACTTCAAGGGAAGATGTGTTCTTCACTCATAACAACACTCTTGGGCCTTTCCAATTCCATTTTTAAAGCCAACAACTTCACTAAGAAAGGGTTTATATCACACCTCTTTGGCTGAAGAGAGCTTAGGGGAAATTAAGATTTACATCACATTATTTACTAGAATAGATCTACCCAAAATGATTTCACAGTCCTGTAATGAAGAAGTGAATAAAACTTCCATGTAGTTGAATATAAAAGCTTTCAAACCAGGTGTGAAAACCTACCAAAATTCTACACACGCAAAGCATCTTTGCATCAATATTCAGGGCAATAGCATCACGGGGGTTTGACATACTCTCAGCTGCATTCGGCTAACCTGTCTGATCTCTTTCCTGGCCCGACAACTAATTTAAATGATGAATTTTTTATCATGATGCAGGTAAATGAAGTTGAACCAGATAAACCAGGTTTTACACCAAAAGGTCTTTCTTTTCACAGACGAGCCAAACCCGGGTCCGGGCACAGATTTGCTCTGCTGCAGATTCCGCAGCCGGAGCCGGCGACACGGCAGCACCGGGGCCATTCAATGCCCACAGCCCCGCAGCACGGCTCCCGAACTGCGCCGAGGCTGCGGCGCGTCCTCCGCCGCCCACAGCCACCTACAGCCACCGCAGGCACCCCCGGCTGCCCTCACACCGACCAGCGGTGGCGCGGCGGGAGAAAAGGGAGTGGAGCGGGGAGGGGAAGGCGGAGAGAGAAAAAACACAAAAAAGAGGGCGCTGGGGAAGGGGGCAGCCGGCTGTTGGGGCACCTCCTCCCGCCGGGCACGGTCATAGAGAGGCACCTCGGCAGCTCCTTTGTTCCCCTCCTTCCCGCACTCACCCACGGTGGCCAGGGTCTCCAGGTCCTCCAGCTTGTAGGCAGCGGGCTCGAGTGCGGCGGGCGAGCCGGGACCGGCGG
>WEIT01034719.1:20283-93938 GCA_013389985.1 Dryoscopus gambensis
AGAAATGTATCTAATGCACCGCAGCCATTAAACAGCACATATTTGGGACACACAAAAAGCTCCTGAGATGTGCCTTGTCCTCGGCACCTCTTGCTTTTCCCTACTCCTTCAGGCTGCTCGGCTCAGTAGTTCAGACACAGTGAGTGTTCACGGGAACACAAATTGGTAAAAAGTCCATCTCACAGACAGTGCTGTTACAGCAAACTTTACATCTTTATCAAATGCCTACTTTATGAGCCCTGATTGCTGTTTCATTGGCTTTGTCAGCAGTGAAATGCAGGATCAGATCTATTGCTGGAAATGATGGGCAACAACCGAGTCCCAGCAATGACAACTGACCTTTCATGGGCGTAATTAAATTGCATCTAAATAATTTAAATAAGCAGCTAAAGCTACTCAGTTGAAAACGGCATTTTTATTGAGACAAATCTTATTCCTATAGAAAAAATGTTAAGTGGTTGTTTTCTGAATCTGTGTTGAAGTCCCGGCTGGGCTTTCTGTGGCCAACAGAGCAGGTCTCGATTCACTTAATTGCAAGATCTGAGTCACTGCTCTTTTATAATCGCTTTTGCGAATTGGGAATGAATTGTTTAAGCATTTACTGAGCTACTATACTTTCTGTATTTTCTAAAAGTCAAACCAGCATTTTTTTTTATGGGATATTTGCAACAGAAGGCAGTTACTGGACATTGAGAGTTTAAATGTGGTTTGTATGTTGAGTCTATTATGTTTAACGCAAAAGTGGATGAGTGAGCTCCTGCTCTGTGCTCTCTGACAGAGATGGAGTTGGAGAAGATGGATACACATGCACTCATGCACACCCTCCACAGACACAATCCCTTCTACTTTATTATTTCTTTCAGTGATTCCTTTTTTTGTCAAAAGGCTTCTAGTACACCCAGAGAAAATACGGCAGAGTGCTGGGGAACTGCAAGATATGCAGCAAAATAAACATCTGTAACACATAAAAGGCACTGCAGAGTGAAGTGCTGAGTATTGAGGAAGAATGTGAATGCCAGTAAGTCCTGACTTACTGGAGGAAAATGGCAAACTCTTTGTTTCAGTATTCTGAAACGGAAAAAAAGAAACCCCGACTGAATAATTCAGCTGATGTGCAACCAACCTTATAAAGCAAAGGTGATTGTCCGAGCTTCAAAAGTGCAATTTTTTTGGTCACGTTTGTGATGGCTTGAATCCGGATCAGGTCTTCCACAGTCCCGTACTGGACATCAACAAGCTCTGCCTGCAAAGAGGAGACAAAGTTCAGGCTGTTCCTACAACCACACATCACTGAGGGTGCTCCTTGCATGGAAACAAAGTTGTTTGCAGAAGCACAAGCAACCGAGCAGAGTCCTGCAATTGCCTTACCCCAACTTCTAATCAACAATGCCTGTAATAGCAAAGACCTTGAGAGTTCAATCTGACAGATTACTTTTTTGCAATTCATCAGCTGTGATAAACTCCCTTTTTTTTTTGTTGGTTTTTTTTCCCCCCAGTGGTTATAAGCTGTGATGCTGATTTTTGATTCTGATGAGAATTTCCCCTCATTAGCTACAAGAATTTATTTAAAACTGTTTAAGGGATACTAATTCACTTCTGTCTATTTTCTTAAAAGGAATCAGTCTTGTAAAGTATTTCAGGAAACGAGTGATTATATTGGTCACTTCTGAAAATACAGTTTTATTTTGTGGTCTCACATGACTCCTGGCAGCCTTATCTAACTACTGAAGTATTTTCTTTTAACCCATCAGTTATCCAAGCATTATGCTCGAATAACTACAGTGGCAAGAGACTATAATCTGATGTGTACACTTTTATATTAATATATATTTTTCAAATTATTTGGAGTTACTTCAAACTAAAAGTGTTTAGAGCAGGAAGATGTTCAGCTCTTCAGTTAGGACTCTGCGAGAAAATATAGTACAAGTTCTAAGTTATTATTACATGTCAAGCACTGGCAGTGATGGAAAAATATTTCAAGATGGGTTTTCAAGGATTTTTTAAAATATATTATTTAAGAATGTCCAAGGGCATTTTTCTCACACATTCATAGCAATAAATTCTGGTGAAAATAAAGTAAGAGGATAATCAGTCTTGTACATTACTATTTTAGAATGTTATGAAGCTCTCAGGACATCAGTGAGGACATTCTGGAACATCTAAATCCCTACACAGTGCTCACATAAAAAGACAAGTACAAGAAGACACAAGAATATTACATCAGTGTTTAAAAATTAAAATAAGAGGAGCAGTACAAGATGGAAAAGTTTTCTCTTTCAGTACAGTTTTGTAACTGAAGTTTGGATTCATTGCCAAAGGCAACAGTTCTGATTTTGGGTATCCCTACACAAACTGTTTAAATTCTAGCAACAGTTGTTCTGGATGTGTAGGATGTGTGAAATTTTAGTAGATTCCTGAACATGGGTATTTTAGGAAAGTATTTACCCTTAAAAAAACTGTGTCTGTGTGACTTTACATCTCAACATTCAAGTTGAAATCATACACAAACTTTGCCAAGATTCCTGTCTTATTAAATGCTTCTAAATTCTTCAGATAAGTTTTCCATCAGAGCTGTACAAACCAAGTATTTAGAAAGGCCAGCCAAAGTTATAAGACACTTTTGAATAGGCAAACATCAGATTTAACACCCAAAAATGAAATGGAGAACAGGAAAGCTCACATTTCACACTGTTTCTTCAGAAATATATGGCGGTTTTGATATCTAAAGAACAAGAAAACTATTTAGTCAATGTAATTTTTTTCCTGTCTGACCACAGTATTTGAAAAGTAGGATAAAATCAAGTGAATTTTGAATCAAGAATTTCAAACTAGTCAAAGGTATTTTATGTTTTACCTAATCTCATGCCTCCAGTTTTAAAGAATTAACCTCAGATAAGAAAAGGGTATTAACCAGGGTACTTCCTTAAGTTCATAAAATTTTTACCCCCTTCTGTAGGTCTCATCTTAATTTGTACCTACACCTATGTCATTAGATACAATAATTATTAGTGTCTCAGAAGTCTTATGGCTTGAGAGGTTATGGGAGGATATATCTAGGTTCATTTCTAGGGATACCTCTAATTCCTTTGGACCCAATGCCTTCCCTACCTATCCTCCCACGGCAGAACTCAGAGCTTTCATCATTTGTATGGGAGAAAGCAGACTGACTTTTCCTGAGGCAAAATCAATACCCAAATATGTAAGATAATGAGGTATCAGGCCATTTGCCTCTCCAGGATGCCTGTGTGGAAATAAGTTCCCTGCCCATCTACATTCATGCGCTGCTTCTCTGCACGTCCCTTTGGCTCGCTGCTTCTCCAGGGTGCTATCCACTGCCCTGTAAACAACAAAACTACACGTCTGCACAATTATTGACGCGTTTAGCAACTGCCCTTGCATGTTCTCAGTTAATTTATGGATGCAAACTGCATCTTTCAAGAGCGGCCCACTGGTCTCTGCCAGGCAACAAGTGCTCAACAAGAGAGAGGCAGAATGGGAGGCCCTGCAAAAGCATAGCTCATTTTTTTAATTACGTGGAGACCAGAAGTTGACTCCCTGCTGCCCCAAACACTCTGCAAACCATGTGCTTTGCTTCAAATTTTAAAAGTAAGCCCCAATGCCGAAGCTATTAAATGCACTCATATATTGAGAGTTCACGTAAGAACTCACTGCAAAATGAAGCACCTGGGTATAATACAACAGAGTTTCATGTGCTCTCGTCACACAACTTCCACACGGAATTTGGATGTGTCAAAGCTCAAAGGTTACCACATCCTGGAAACAGCACGTTTAGCCAAGCACCCAGAGGCCTGCACAGCTTATCTCCGCTCTAACTTCAGCTAAAATGACAAAAAAAATTGAATTAAATCTTTTCTTGGGTAAAACTACACATGGCTCATCTCTGGCCAAATTAAGTCAATACCTCACTGCAAGAGTTTAGAACAAAGTCATAACATTTTGACAATACAAAAGTAATAGGTAGACATTAAATTATGAAAAAAGTTATAAAAAATATTCTTGCCCCTTCCCTTATTCTGCACCTGAATACTTAAGTAGAATTTGTAATAAAAAGCAAAACAGTTTGCAGTATTAATGAAATCTCATCAAATACAGTACAGCAATACTAGCTCAGAGTAGTCAGTTTTGGTTTTATTTAGTGGACTGGGGCTCAACTAATTGGGACCCTTAATTCTAATATAAAATAAAATAGTGAAAAAATACAACTTCAAAATAAAGGTGATGAATCCTACTGAATCCAGACTTCTACCTTCTTAATAATCTGCTCAGAAGCTGACAGACCATTTATGATGCACGAAGGCCTGTTTTAGTCACAACACTCCTAACACCTCCAGAAATGAATAAAGATTAAATTTCCTATTATTTCTTTTTTCTTTTTTTAGAAATGCTTACAACATGACATAATCCTCATTTTACACACACCAGCTTTTCGAAAAGCGAAATACTCCACCCCCAATTACCCATATTTGACAAACTGCTTTCCTGTGGCAGGATAATTCTGTTCAAAAACAAAGAGAACTCATCCTTTATCAGGAGCCAAAAAAGAGCACTTGTCGTCTTGGTTTAGCTATGCCACAGTAAATCCTCTTAGCCTAAAACTGGAAAACTGCTAAAGAATGAGTTGTTTTATCCATCTGAATTAGGTACTTACTCCTTGAATTGTTTCAAGCTATGCTGTTTGAAAGATATGACTATTTAGGAACAAATTGTGATGTGCACTGCGGAGTTCAGTAGCATTCCCCCATGCATGAAATGAAGCAGGGGTATGTAATAAAACAAACATTTTTAGGAAAAGTAATTATTTTATGTTAGACGACTTATTAGTTTCTAAGTCCCGAGATGATTCTCACTGAGTTGTAAACATTCTATCTTGAAAGTTCTAATAGAATCACCTCAAAATAGAAAAGACAAACACTAAAAATGCCACAATCAAGACAGTCATGGATTTTTATCCTAATTTCTTCTACTTATCTCCAAAATGAAACAGGATAAAAGAGCATACTTCAGTCATGGATGACAGAGAGGAAAAGAGGTCTTGCAAAGGAAAAATATTAATAACTCTATGAAGCAGGTGGCAGCTGAAGTCTTGAAGATGCTGGATACTATTTTTAAACCTTGCCTTCTTGCAAATTCTGAGGCAATTAAAAAAATAAAGATAAATAGGTTGAAAATAATAACAGAAATATGTTGTCTTATCACATTCTCATCAGCCCACTTGACTGAGGAGAAGGATTTAATAACAGCATTATACATCTGTATCCAGCACACTGGCTGAGAGGCAGATTGTGCCTGATTTGCCAGGGGCACACAAGGCAGCAAAAAGACTGAGGGAAGAAACCACAGGGGAAAGAAACCAAACCCCCAACATACAACTCAAAGGTGGTACACCCAGGAAGGGATGTTCCTCACAACCACCAAAATGAGGATGGAGTCAGTGCAGGTAAGAAAGCAGCTCTTAAACTGAGCTCTTAAAAGCTTGGCAGAAAACAAACCCAAAGCAGCACACAGAATGGTTGTGGTAAAAAGCCTTCTCCTCTTCATGCTACCTGTTGCTAACACCACAGTTCAGTAACCTCAAATGATGAATATATTTTATCAAATACCAAGCTGCTGACCCATATTAATGAATGGATTCTGCACAAACTGTTGGGGGGGTCAGGACTGTGGAAGCTGCAGGTATGAAAATGACACAGTCGAGCTCATGTTCCTCATATTCTCATATTCACAGTTCCTGCCTACCCACCAAAAGGTTTCAGAAATGGATTCCCTAAAGAAACAGAAAGTAGTGAAGAAAACAAAATATTTAATATTAATAAATGTTGTTCACTTGTGAGAATTAAGACAATTTCTCCAAGAGGCACACATGTAATTCTAGAAGCATCAACTCTCCGTTCTGTCACTGTTCACTCACTACATCCCCTCCTTCCATCCAGGCCAGTGCCCTTCACTTGTCCTTCAACGTTCAGCTACTATTTTCAGGTTGTTCACAAAATAAAGGCAGCAGAAACATCCAATGCACAATCAATCACAATTAAATAACCTTCAACTAGTCATCGTGCCTAAAATAAAACTCAAAAATATATTTGCAAATTGTATCTGAGAAGGCAACAGTCTGCAATCAGGACATGAGGCGAACTTTAATTAAACACATCGCTATAATTTATTTGCACAGCTCTGAAATTGAGGCTGAAGGCAGCATTCAGCAGAGCATAAAAGTAAACTCAAGCTGGTTGTAGATCAAAGCTGGACATCAACAAACGTGAAGAAAGAAGCAAATATAAAACTAGCTAATCTGTAAAATTAGAGAAAAGGAAGAAAGAAAAGGGGAGATAAGGGAGCTGTGCCAAATCTTTTGTTAGTGTAAACTCTGTTATGCTTTCTGACCAGAGCTGTTCCCACTCCAGCCAAAAGCATCCTTCAATAATCGGAGAGCCACAGCTGTCTCCCTGTGATTGCCACCACCCTGTGATTGCCTCCCCCGGGGTCCTGTGAGCACACCAGAGACAAAATACCCAGCCATAACTATCTTTTATATACTTACTGTATTTCTATGTAAATGTTAATATCCAAAGTTGTCTTTCAACCTTTGTCCTTCACTTGGTACCAGGCAAAAAGAGTGCAGAGACAGTGTCTGAGCCCAAAAAGGTAAATAATTACATATCTGGATTAACTGCAGCTGATTTTTCTCTGTTACAAGACTGAGAGATGCTTCTAACCAACAATGTCTGGGAAGATTTAAATCAGAGAACTTCAATATTGCTATGTGTTTTACCTACAAGCCCTGCTCCTCAAACAGATTTTTGACATCTTTTCTTCATGGTTGCTAGCATAAACCTAGGAAGGCTTTCATTTCTTTGCTTCAATACTTCTGCTCCTACAATAGAATTCTGGAGTATTTTAATACAATGTGACTCAGAGTGTCAGCTTACAGTCAGAAAGGGTTCTTTCTGTCTAGGTTTTATTACATAAAATTGCATGCTGCATTACAGTGGCAGCTAAAACTGTAATTTATACCAAAACAGGAGAAAAAAGATGTCCCTTAGCCTCAGTTTGATGGAGTTTGGCCTTGCAGACCGAGTTCAGTCACATTTTATGTCCACTCTTCCCCCTTGTCCCACCTGTCCAGCTCACACAGCCCCACCCAGGCAGGGCTCTCCTAAACCTGCTCTCACAGGTTGCTTTTGCTGTTCCAGGACCATTTTTGGAAAGACACTGAGGTTAAACTTGTTTGCTTCCCTGCTTCTTACAGTTTATTGCAGGAGATTTTTTTCCTACCAACTCCAATGGAGACTGAATCAAGATCAAAACCTTTTTATAGCCTACAGAAGAGAAGCTCTTCTGTATTTTACGGTTACAGGGCCCCAAATAAATCTGAGCTGACACAGCTCAGTTCCCTTTTTTTCCCACTTTATTTTTACTTATTTTAATTTTCATACTCCCCACCTCTGTTCCCAGTCACATTCTCTGTGTTTCCCAAAAGGCAAAACTAGTATTTAAATATTACTTAACTCATGATGTCCAGCAAGATATCGAAACAACATATTAGGGTAGGCTTTTTTCATCTTTTCTAACTGTATTTTCTTTCTAACTTTCTTACTATATTTTATATAATAAACACAAATCTAGCTTTTCAAGTTTTTGACATAAAACATTGTTATTTTCAGATAATTAAACTGATATTTACTTATTTAAAAATCTCTAAGAACAGCACCTTTTGTTACAAAAAAAATGAAGGACATGAGATCATTAGATGCCTAAAATACTATCAGAAGTATTACTTCAAACTTCCACTAAACAGTGCTGATTGCTTGTCACTTCACTAGTGACAAAATTTTAAATCCCAATTATTCTTTCTTTTATGCATTTAATATTATTTTTATCCCCCTCTCTTTAACAGTTAACTGCAAGGTTGTTCAGTAGCATTAGTCCCTAAAGCATAAAGTCACATTGCTCATACTCTCCTAAGAAAAAACAGTAATCTGTATTTGCCAGCCCGCTTGGTTTAGCTTATTCAGAGGTAATTATTCATGTAAATACACACTTACAAATTACATAAACTGATGATAAACTAAACAAAACAGAATTACTCAGCTGTGATGTGGTATCTTAAAAAAATAATCATATTTACCTACACAGCAAATTATAATGGTGTGATTTACACTTGGCCTTAAAATTTTCAATGCAAGGGGTTTATGTCAGAATCCAGTCCCATTTTGTCTGAACTCAACAAATTCCCAAGGCTGGGCGGAAGCTTCCTTGGCTTCTCTGAAACACAGAGAATGAACACAAGACACGCAGAGGCTGCAGAGGGTCTTCCTTCAATGGCCTTCATATAATTTATATCACACTGAATTAAAACCAGGCATTCCCTCCTCTCGGTAGCTACAAGCATGAAGCCTTTAGAGAAGCCTGGAGCTCACAGAAGGTGGCTGAAAGCACTTTCTCCACAACCAGGCTCTGCAGGACAGCTGTGGCACGGATGGAGCCACCTCAGCTGGGCAGGAGAGGGACCAGAGTGAGCCGGGGAGCTCCCTCCACCTGCTCAGAGGCTCAGTGGGAACAGCAGCAAAACCTGAGTTATACCCCCACACCCAGAGAAGCAAAGGCAGTTCCTGTCTGAAATATCATCTCCTAAGAACAATGTCTTGTGAATGCAAACACCACCAGAGGCAGAATGTGGGTGAGCTGGACTGAAACAGTACACGTAAATGCTTTAGAATCTAAGTAAAATCAAAATATATCATTTTATAACATATAATACGTTTGATATTTTAGTTCCCTAGAGATTGGTGTTTCAGCTTTGCCCAATTGTTTCAATTTTAGAGTTAGTTTGGCCGCATCAGAACAAAATATCCAGAAAACAGCCTACCATTTTCAGTCTTCCAAGTCAGAATTCATGATTCAGAACTGTGCTGGTTTTGGCTGAGGTAGAGTTAATTTTCTTCACAGTGGCTGTTATGGGGCTGTGTTTTGGATTTGTGCTGAACACAGGGGTGATAATAGAGATGTTTTTGTGATTGCTGAGTAGGGCTTGCACACAGCCAAGGCCATTTCTGCTTTTCCTACTCCAAGTAAGCTGGGAGTGCCTGGGAGGGTGGGAGGAGACCCAGCCAGGAGAGGGGACCCAAACTGACCAAAGGGACTTTCCAGACATATATAACAGTAAAACAGACATCTAGCTCAACGAGGAAAACAATCATTCATATGTACAAGAGGAGGTCATCCACTGCATCACAGGAACACTTGAACTTTCAAAAATGTCGGGGAGAACTCTATTTTCTAGATTATAATAAATGCTCTTTCACAAAATACTTATAGCCCTTGCCTGGCCAAACATCATCCACTTGAACATAATCAGGGAGATGCCCAACCATGTAATGATGCAAACACAAATCAGAGTGTTAAAGCAGCATTTGAGCAAACAATTTGCAGAAGCAAATATGCAGTTGTGAAAAGGAAAATGACATCTTTCCCATCTCCTGTGAATTCTGTTGTTTTGAGTCATTGCACAGATTTATAGGTCTCTAAATTACATCTGCAGAGAAAGGACTGGGGAAAAATACATTCTAAAAATATATTCAAATGACAGGAAAAGGACTCCAATGAAAACAGGGAATGTGCCTCAGTAATATCAAATTCAAGTGGCCCAAATGATTGACCAGGACAAGTATATAGATATAGAAATATAGCCGTACCTGAGAACAGCTCATCTCTGTGATTAAACAAGAATATTTTTCTGGTTTTCAACCACCTGACATCTTGGAAGCAGACTTATTTTACAAGAAACCTGTAGTGTGTCATTCATGCCTCACAGATAATAAAATTGTACAGGGAAGAAAAAGTTCTTTTCTGTTTCAGGCTTTCAAATTTTGCTTTTAAAAGTGCTCTCAAGATTTTGGAGTTGATGTGCATCCTACATTGCTCAGTCATCTAAAGGTTTTACATGGCAGCACTATTTAGCTTCTCTTTCAGAAACAGCTAACCTTCCTTTTGAAAATTTTGCCTATAGCAAAATTAGTAGTTCACCTTTATTCCATGTGTTTCCAAAGATCAGGGTGACGTTTCTCCTGAATTGTGCCAAATTTCACACAGACATTTTGAACATTCATCTCTCAAGGGTGGGCAGAAACCCCACAGAGATTTGTGAACTTGGTTCAGGTGCTCTCAGCAGGGATGGAAAAACCTGGAAAGAGGAAATCCCATGCAAAAGGCAGAACCTGCTTCTTTTTAGAGGGGGTCACAGTAAACCACTCATCTTGTACAGTGGCACCTCAAAAGAAAAGCTGAAAAAATGTTTACATCATCTAAAACATACAGGAAAGTCTGAAGAGACTCTGGAATCTGGACAGCTTGATGGCAGGAAAGAGCAATCTGCCCTGACATCAATCAATTTTATTGCTTAAAGCAAAAGCTTTGCCATCAGTGCAGCCCATCCAGAGCTCTGGAGCTGGATCTGGACAGAGCTTGCCTCATCTTCCATACAGCCTGGAATTCAGGTCAGCCTCTTTCACAGCAGTGCAGATGCACTCAGTATTATTGCTGTAATACCACTTGATGGTACAATTCCCAATGAAAGCTGTCAGGGACATTGTTAGAGAACTATCAGTTACCACAGAAATCTGTGCTCAGTTCCCTCTCTTCACCTGTTCTGATCCTTCCTGCCCCAGATCCTGAACAATCAACAAAAGGAAACTAGGAACAGAGAGCTCAGTGTGTGCTCCCATAAATTCTGATTCAGCCACAGATTTCCCTAATGATCTGTCTTCCAGCATCCACTGGTGCCTTTCCTTGATTTTAATAAACACGAGACTAAATTCAAAACACGAGACAAAGAACACACAGCAGTCACCAGTAGCAATGTCCACTACTTGTAGCTTCTGCAGAAGGGTTTCCCTCCCTATTTCTTCTGATACCTTTACATTTTTGGTGCCCACTTCACGAACATTGTGAACAAATTATCTACATGGTCTGCAGAGAAAACTGAACAACTGTGAACGTTTACTTTGGGCAGAGCAGCAGCAGCAGCAGTAAGATCACCAGGGAAAGATCTCAATTCAAAAAGTCAGCATTATCCTCCAAATCCTGAGTCTGACACTGTCCATACTGATACAATTCCTCATTCTAGATTTTAGTTTGTGACTTTACATGATTATAATGTTCTCCTTTAGCCTTAAGACATAAGGGGGTTATCAGTAAAAGGGCAACACGGACAAAAATGTGAGAAAATTTTATCGAAGAAAATTTTTCGTTAGGAAACTGATGCATTAATTCTTTTTCCAGCAACGTAATTTCTAGATTTTTCATACTAATTCGTTCTCTAAAATATGCCCCAGGTGAAGATCGTGCCTGGCAAGCACTGACCTGCAGCAGGAGACACATCCTTCTTGCATGAGAATGCAGCAGGAGTTTCCTTGCATATTTAAGCAGCTTTGCTCTCCTGTAGTTGTAGCCATTGCCAGACCTCTTCCATCCTTATTCACCTCTGTCTGCCCCTTCAAGACACCAGAGCAAGGCAGTGAATCTTGCAGCAGACAGGACTAACTCTATATGGTAACATAATTCAGTGCAAGGAAGATAAATCCCTTCAAGTATCTTCTTTCTCACGCACACCTGCTCTCGGGCCAGTCACACCCCGGTGATCGATGAGGCACCTTCCCTTTGAACTGCAGAGCCCAGCAACACCAGAAATAATTGTGAGAATAAAACTGATACAGCTCAGAATTAATTCAAATTAAGGCCCTCTTAATGAATGAGATAAACACTGTAACTAATATTCATTACATGAGGTTAGACATGAGATTTATTTATATTTAGTGGGAGAGACAGCACATCAGACAGAATAAAAACCTAAGAATGTCTAAGAGAGAAAACCAAAGTATTTTCAGCTTTATTTACTTTGCACTATTTTTTATTTATTTATTTTTAAGGGGAGACTTCTCTCCTGGGATTGCAATTGGTAGGTGGAAGCGTAAGTGCTGTATTTCCAAACAGATTTAAAAGGGAATTTCTGAACAAAAGCTTTTTCTCAGGACATTCTCGTCCAGCCAGTGAAGAGGCTCTGGCATTTTGGCAGTTCTCATACACAGCCAATGCACTTCTGCCAACAGCACCTGGATACCAAACCTACACTTGCCAATGGTTAATGCCTGGGTCTTTTTTAAAATTTTTTTTAGCTTTCTACTCTTTTTTACATTTTTAACAATTTGGTTCTTATATAGATTTGTCAACCAGCTGTATCACAGGAGCACTTTCTTTTTTTTTTTTTCCATCCAGCTCTGAAAGTTTCAAAAGTAATTTCCTCAAAGGGTTTCCTCTGAGATTGGTCTTCTCTTTTTTGTCTTTCCTACTACCAAGGCTGTGTCCAGGTTTGGAGCATTCCTCAAAGCACTCTCTAGAGAGATACATCCTTTGCTTTTTAAGACCAAAATTCTTTAACAAAGAAGTCAGACACACTGCAGTTCTCACTAAATTATTCTTATAATGACAGCTTTATCCTTAGTTTACGTTACATTTAAAACCTCTCAAGCATCCTTATTTGTTTTTTTTTATTAAGAACTTATCTCCACTCTTTCATGTACTCATCTTAGAAGACTATATTTGGATTTTATATCGCCACATCCTAACACAGAGATGGGAAATATTCAGATTTGTTTTGGATTTTCAGTGCTACTTTCACTTTGAAAGGTTAAAAGATGTTTTAACAATGAGACAAAAAGAGACTCCCACAGAAAGGCATCCAATAAACTGCTATTATTACATTAGAAGAAAGACAGTTCTAAGATTTTGACAAAATGTTGTCCAATAGTGACTGCAGAAGTTGTACTGGTAGGCAGAGATAACTCCTGAGATAAAACACACTGCTGACACTTTGGTAAGGTTTATCTCACTGCATTGAAGATTAAAATAGTTGCTGTTGATCCTTTTCAGCTGCCAGCTCTAGTTCACAAGACACCGCCATTACTTAGATTTTTTTTTCCTTAATTTTCAAAAATCAGCAAGTGCAGTATGGCAGAAGAGTGATTTCTTTGCCTTTGAAAAATATATTTTATTACAGAAATTGTAATCCATATCCTCATGGATGCCTAAAGCCAGAGACTGCCAGGGTCAGAGCCCTCTGCCCCTGCTCCCAGACACAGGATGTTTATGCTCAGTAAAATGTAATCTGCCTTCAACTACAGATGCTCTTGTATTGCTAATGTTCCTGAAGAGATTTTAGGACTTGCTTCTCTTCCTCAAAAACAAACTTAAAAAAATGAGAAGCAGCAATAGTTTAATCAATATTGTATTTTACAGTCACTCATAACTACCAGAGAACTGAGCAGCATTTTAAGCAGTTCTTTACTGTTCATGCATGAAACTACATTTTTTTAAACAATAAAGTTATGTAAGTAGTTTTAGGGACAAGGATTGAGTCTTATATAACTACAAAAATATTTTGTTATTGTTCTTGTATCAGTTGTAATTGTTTCTTATGATGTTTTTCTCATACTAGCAATTTTTTAAAAGCCGATATTTACTTAATAGTCCCTTTGTTGAAGGAAATTTTTGCTTTTTTTCAGTGTAAGCAGGATTCCTTCAAGGCAGTTTTAAACCCTGAGAACACTGGAGAAATTTAAAAGAGAAAGATCCCTAAAACTCAATCCCAAGAGCTCAGAGCACAAGAAGCTTTTTACTCGAAAACTCCTCCTCTAAGTACAATATTGCTTTTACAAAATTAAACAGAAAAAAAGCACAGGTATGTTATTGGTAGGTTCATACTCACTAAGAAGATGCAGAAGAAATTACAGGGAGAGAGAAGATGGCACCACCTAAGGAAAACATGACTTGTGATTTGGCAGAAAGGTTTCCACTTGCCCTGAGTACATTTGTACTGAGGTTTGAACCAAACACCTTTAACAAAGAGTGGGGGTGAAAAAAAGCTTGACTGGGGTAGGCAGCAACCCAGGTATCCACTGAACTGCAGATGGCAACTCAGTGGGTCTGATTATACAATAAAAAATTAAAGAGAAAAGTATTCCTTGGAGATCCATGCAATTGCACAAATTTCACTGCTATTCTCTCACAGTGACTACTAACAGACAAAATTTAACTCTGCTTAGAATTGATGTAATTCCCATTAATTTCAATAGGAATTTTGCTTGCACTAAAACCTAAAAAAAAGCACCAAATACTCTTCCCAAGCCTTCAGGGTTTGCATCCTTTAGTTTCTACCATGCAATTGGAATATAAATAATTGTTATGGCTCAACATTGCTCCTTCTCTAATATTGTACAGAGGCTTTACTAAGAAATGCCTTCAGCTGATTCTGTGCAATGGCATGGAAGTGTTCAGTGATCTGTTATGTATCTAGATACTAAGATGCCTCACCTTTTGCTTTTTTATCATTTAAAAAACGCTCATTTATTATTAATGTTGTTATTACTAAAATGCCGTTACTAACGTTTTATTAGTAAAACATCAGGACAGCATTGACTCACAATTATAAAACAGCAAAAGGCTCTGCAGCAGCAGCATTTGCATCTTTGAAACCCTGCCCTTCAATGACACAAAAATCTTCCAGCAATATTAATCGGGGCTTTGTGCATGATGAACTACTATTATTTTTAGGGAACTGTACAACTTTATTTATTAATGGTTATGTGATATATGCCAGAAAACTGACAGGATGTTCTGCAGGACATCTCTTCAATGATCGCTTTTGGAGCCCTCGCCTGCAATTTTAAATTATATAACCTTCACATTGCATTTCACAGCTTTCTATATGTAATTATAATGGAGTGGCAGCTATGCTGTAGTTAATGTTGAATGCTGTTTTCTGCTTAAAGGTCAAGTCTATTCTAAAATCCATATTCTTAGTGAGATTGTCTTGGAAATTTGCTGTGCCTACTTAGTATGCAGAGCAATGGTCTAAATTATGATTATTTGTGGAAGAGGTTTCTGAGAAACTCTTCTATAAATAAAAGATAAATAAAGCTGCTCTAAAACTTCTAAACGTTACCAAAAAATCACATGATTCTTCTCATTTGTGTATATGTGTTATTCAACCTATAGCCCTAACCATCTGCAAAACTGATTTCAGTTGCTAGGGATTCATTTCAGCTAGTGCATGTCTCTTCAGAGAAGAAATCTTTAAAAATGTTAATAAAGATAATAATGAACTAAATTTGGCATGCCTAAAAGAATTAAATGCACACATGTATCAAGATTCCCTCTAGCTTGGTATTTTGCACCAATGTGCCATCAAAAATGACTGAAAGACTTAGGAAGAGATGCTGTGATTATTTAATCTAAATTAAACGCACTCTCTGCCTTTGGAATTCAAGATGTGCGAGCGAGCACGCTGCAGAAGGCTCATTTAGAAATTTTGCCTGGGGATAAAAATAACCTGGGAAGATTTTAAAATTTTCTAAAACCAACCCGCTGACACCAATCTTAATTCTGAAATATTGTTAAGGAAATTACCACTGATTAGCTGGAGGGAAGAGGAAAGATAATAAGGGTGCACTAACCACATTTCCAGCACAATGAAACCGAATCAAATGAAAGCAAGCTTTGGGGTCAAGGACTTCCTGATGTACTCTCCCCTCCAGAGGAACTCCAGGCCTTTTGGTGCAGAGCTGGAAATACAGAGAGCTGCCAGTACTGGCAGCAAACAGGGCTGTAAACCTGAGATGGGAGGGGACTGTGGGACACACAAGTAGGACACACTCCTGGCAGGAGTGAGAAAGGTTAGAGGAACAGGCACAGGAGAGGAGAGGGAGACTCCCAACTTCCTGCACAGCAAAGCACTTGGGAAAGATGGGGATGGAAAGAGAGAGGAGACATTTCAATGCAGCCATAAGAAAATGGGATATCGGGTAAGAAGAGAGCAAACTTCCCTCCTTGTGAAAGAGGATCTGACAGCAATCTGAGTCCCGCTTCCCTTATTCCCATCTTGCCAAGACTGAAGAATGGTGGGAAAATAACTGAGTGAGCTTAACAGATGGGCTTGTACTTCCCAGATTGCTTCAGGTTGCATTAATCTCTGCGGTGGGTTCTCATTTAGCTGAGAAAATGTCACCAAAACAAACGAACCAGAGCAGGCTGAGACGTGACCAGCAGATGCAGAGAAGCTCTTCTGCATGGTGAGGGGAGAGGCAGGCAGGCAGCATTCCCACTTGTCTGCTCCCTGCAGCCCCTCCAAAACTAATCAAAGATACCCCTGGCTGATTGGGAGTATAAATGCCTCAGATCAGCACACACTGCAACGGAGAAATCGGCAGAAACAGGGAACGTGGATGATGGCAGGGAAGTGAGGTGACACTGCAGAGGAATCCAAGCAGTCAGGGAGCAGGGACAGAGCAGTGGCCAAAATACAAAACAGACACAGTTGGGTGTTGGGAGAACCGTCTCAGAGATGGGCACGATTCATTTCTGTCCATAACCCCTCAAACCCCTGCCTGCATGTGCATCCCCATTTCAAGAACATGCCAGTACTTCTACTCTTGCATCCTCTCCTGGTTCCTGAACCAACACAGTGCCTGAGGTCCAGGAAAGAAACACGATGTTCTGCTGAGCTTGCTGAGAGCATCCATGAGGGTGGAAACAAACCCCAAACCAGCACAGAGGACTGGCAAAGGAACAAACAGGGATTCGGTGCATTATTCCAGAAGAGGCAGTGTACCATGGGACGATGCCGACTAACAGAGGACACCAAGTACCTCAGTTTAAAGCACAAAAGCAGACTTAGGATTGCCAAAAGTTCCTTAACACTTCCATAAAGTAAAGAGTGAATAAACTGAAGGTGAAAGGAAAGTGAGGAAAACTTCAGGTCACACAAACATAATTTCAGAAAACGTGTGAATACAAAGCAAATACCATTTACATTTTGCTTTAATTAGCCTGTCCTTGCGTGTTATTCCAACACACCAATGATTACATCTGCTAGGACTGACTATTTCCAGTTGCTAAAGAAACAGTGGAGGGAGCAGACCAACACTGTGGACATGTGTTTTTTCCTGAAGCTGCTGCACTCGGCAGAACTGACTGAAACCAACTGCCCCGAGTGCCACCCAGCCTCCCGCAGGCCCCTACGCACCCCTGCTTATCTTTTACTGCACCCAGGGATCACACCACGCGTCACACATGGGGTACAACATGCGCCCTCACTGACACCATCTGGAACTGAAGGGGGACACCAGATTTCGGGGGGTTCACAGCCCCCTCCCATCAGCTCCTGCCGATGGTTGCCCTCCACTCCCCAGTGAACACCATGCACCCACAGCTCCTGGAGCCCCACACTCCAGGAGGCAGGAGCAGCACATTCGGATTCACCACACCACCCTCACTTGGAGACTGGCTGGGTATCGTCTGACAATGCATTTTGCTTTAATGCATAAATTTGAAGCAATGTAATTTCCATTTATATGTGCACTCTGCTGGCCGGAGCAGCTTCCCTGTTTTTTATCAAGCAGACAAAAGGTTTAAGCTCTATAAAAGGTGGCTGATATTTAAGTTTTAATAAAAATATATTTCAGGTATGTCATTCTTTCCTTAGGCTGACCTAGCCTACAATATATTATTTACATAACTGCTGCAATATCTATTTCAAAACTGACTCGACAGCCCTCTCCAGAACTGTAAGCTGCCCTGCCTGTCACCATGATGGGTAAACACTGTCACCTTTTCACAGCCCGATGAAATATAGAGAAGTAGTAAAGTGCACCATCCATCACAATGGCACTAAGTAGGTTTTTGAAGTAGATTTCAGATCACAAATGCTCACATTTTTACTCACAAATGCTGTTTAGACTGTTACCAGAAAGCACAAATTGGATGGCTCATATACAATGGCCGTATGATGAATGGACATGACAGGTGGTCAAAGAAAATGAGTCTTGCTGTTCTACAAATAACCTTGTCAACATCAAAGTGGAGCTGTAGCTCTGCTGGTAGCCAGACTGCAATAGCTTAATGGTTTTATTTGCTTCAACTTCTAGCAAACCAAACAGACAAATGAGATACAA
Source organism: Dryoscopus gambensis (assembly GCA_013389985.1). Classification (NCBI taxonomy): domain Eukaryota; kingdom Metazoa; phylum Chordata; class Aves; order Passeriformes; family Malaconotidae; genus Dryoscopus; species Dryoscopus gambensis. The sequence goes on from WEIT01034719.1 coordinate 38,307, forward strand.
TGAAGCAGCAGCATCGAGGCAGTATTAGCAATTCTGCCTGATTAAGTGACACATAATAGGAATTTTCTGCTAAGGATGTGCCACATTTGAAAGAAAATTATTCAGGTTATGAGTAGCTGTTATAAAAATACCTGTTCACAGGAAATCTCTCATGATTTTGCAATCACAAACCACTGCAGGATATTCAAAATACGTGACTTGTAGTTCCACTGCAAGCAATCAAGTCACTCTCTGATGGCTGAACGCAGCAATGGCCACCACCTGCTACTTCTCATTTAAAGTTTTTCTACTTCCATTAGTTTAAATAGTAGAGATTAGTGTGTAGGATTCAAAGTCAGGAAGGTTAGATCACTACCAACTTACCTGTAGCCTAAACAAATAAGAAAATTTCCCTTTTAGGCAAAAACTCTAGATCTAAGGACATTTCAGGAAGACTTTCTGAAGAACAGAAGAACACAAGTTTTGTAAGGGTGCTGAGGTATCTCAAAGAACTGACTGTAAAACTATGCAGGGAGTAATTCTTTGGCTCCAGCACAAGTTTGGAGTTTTGCCAAAGCTAAGGTCCAGCCCTTGTGGTGAGGACAGTGTGTGGGCCCCACTTCTGCTGAACTCACAAGAGAAAACTGCCCTGAAACATAATGGAAAGTGGAACACGTGCTGCTGGGAATAACAGCCGTGGTTTTTCCCGGAACATAGGATTTCCTTCAATCTGATGAATTTGTTAGCAACACATCGACATTCATGAAATAAAACCTCAAAGGTCACAACCATTCTTCTCTCTGATTGCAGTTCCTCTTACTAAGTTACTATGAGAAAATAATATTAAATATGGAGTTTTTAAGCTATATGAGAAGGCAACCCCATTCATTAGTACTTTTCTTTCACCATGGAAAAGTTAAAGCATTTGTCATGCAAGTTAGGACCTCTTCTTGCCTACTTCATTCTGCTTCTCAGCAACAAATTTGAAGTGGACAGAGCCCCAGAATGGAGGCTCACAGGACTCAGCATGGAGAGCAGGCATGTTTAAGTACTAAGATGTTCATAATCTGTTCCTTTACAGCCTATAAGTGTTCTAAGCCATGGACAAACATGTCTTTTAAATAAGAAACAAACCAAGATGGAAACCCCCCTGCATCAGTGGAATAATATACAATAATATTGTATATTATATAATATTTTCAGGGGGAGGAAGACAACAATAATGCAATTAGCAGTGAAATTGCAGTTTTTATATTTCAGAAATATTTATTAAGATTTATACTGTTTCAGCTAGGAAGGTAAACAGAAATAATGGCCCCTTTGTGCAGTCTCAAAATAGTTAGAAAGAAGCTAAAGGAAAGCAGACAATGAAGACAATACACAGGAGAAAACAAGATAATCCAAGATCTTATTTCACTTGGCAAGTAACAAATCCAAATAGGCAGTATCTTTTTGCTGACAGAACTTCCTAGAGTACCTACAGTAAGATAAAACTACAAATCGGGGTTTTCAAGAGGAAACAACAGATGTGTCAACTGAGTTGTCACAAAAGAAACTATGTGAGATCCACGACCATAATGCAGAAGCTCCAGGTATTAGCCCAGCACTCCCACCTGCCTCATCCTTCCTACAAGCACACCTCAAACCAGCACATCAGCATAGGATAAAGTGTAACTCCAGACACAGCTTCCAGATTTTTACACCCAAGCAAAATGTGCCAATTCATAAACACAGATACTTAAAAAAGAAATTATTTACATACATAGATACTCACGTATCTATCTCCTATGAACTATTCATATATATAAGGTTGTAAGGTTAATAAAGATAAGTTAAGATTGGGCACATCATAATTTACATAAATAGTCTTATTTTAAGGCCAGGCATTTCACCATATTATCAACTGGATTTGATGATCTTAGAGATCTTTTCCTACCTAAATAATTCTGTGATTCTATGTGCATTTTTCCAGTCAGGTTCAACAAAAGCTGCTATTTCCTAACTCTATTTCACCACAAATGACAGAGACAAATGGTCACGTTACCTCAAGAGTTCCTTTAGCAGAATAAGCTGCGTACGAGTACAGGAGGTCTTGGCTGTGCAGTGTTTTGGGGTCTCTGCTGCACTGTTGTCCACTTGGATAAAAGCATTCCCCGCTGTTTTGCAGAGTTACTGTGTTTGAAGAAGGGCCTGGCAGGTCAAGCAGAACAGAGTAATTTACCAGCCGGACATCTTCCAGGCCTTGGGAACGCCACTGACCCAGGATTTTCATTGCAATGTCTACATCATCTTCTCTGGGGAACTGCAACAAATCTCTGGGAAAAAAAAAAAGAAACACACACGCAAACATGAGTTTAGATTATTTCCCGTCAAGACTCTTGTACCCTTAGTATGCATCAGCGCATGACCTTATTAAAAATCTATCATCAAACATGCAAAAAAACCATCCAACTTTCATTTTTTAGCAAATATGTTCTTACCAAGTATGAGACAAAGGCAACTGCTTTTTGGGAAATAAAAATAAGAAAAAAAAAATATAGGAATCATATCCAAATGAAATGGAAGAATCCTACAGAAATCAGTACAGTAACTGTTTCAAAATTCATGCATCTGTTGTTCATCGAGTTTCTAAAAGAGCATAAGTTTAACCAATTTTTAAATGTGAAGTACCCAATCTGAAGTAACATCTCAAGGACTTCAGGGAGGGCATAGTGCTGAAAATTAGTTATAATTACATTGTTACAATTATATGTTTGGCTTAAATTCATCAAATAAAGCAAATTTACCAAACAGAATGATGTGCTTGCTGTCAGGATGCTTTCCTCACACTTCCTACCTGCACTGAAGGTTACCTGACCCACCAGCTTGGCAGCATACCAGGCAAACATGGGAATTATTTTGACAGTATCCATTGATAGGTCAGTGAGAACTCAGAGAGGTTGGTCTGGGCTTCTATCACTGGGTTTGCATCACTGTCCAACACTGGCTGCCAGAGGGGCCACAGGATGAAGGCAGCGAAGGACCACCCTCCTCCCCAGGACATGCCAAAGGATTCGAGATGCTGAAACTATTTCCATGATAACTTCAGAGGATGGGCTTGCTGAAGGAACAACTGAAGGTTTTCCCTACTTATGCAGGCAAGCAGTCATGTAAGCAAAGCAGTACAGAAATAAAATGAATTATTACTCAAATAGAAAGCCCTCTGCAGCACAAAAGCTTATGGAATGTTTGCAGCATTCTATGAAGTTGGTGGTTTGGGTTTTTTTGTGTCTATGAAGCTCTCAGGACTGAGAAAGAAGATTAAGGATCACAGAGGTATTGATTTCCAAGTACAGAGGTACTGACACTGCCTGAAACTCTTGTCCACAACATTCTCTTCACAAAAAGGCCATTAAACTTAACTGCTTTAAGGTCCTCAATAGAACTTCAAAAAATATCCTGGCTGTCTTGCACACATCAAAAATAAATGGTTGAATAATGCACAGTATTTTTAAGCAAGCAATAGGTATCTGAGAATCCCACCAGGTCCTTTCCAGGTGCCCCTGCAATATCCCAGCCCAGCTGCAGTGTTGCAGGTGGGAAGCTCCTGGCTGAAGGTCGGTACCCTCCAGCATACCTTCCAGAAGGGTCTGCAGTGACCCCAGGGAGAGCCCCGGCAAGCAAAGCTCATGATGGAAGTCAAGCACAAGGACAAGGACTCCCTTCTGCACCCATCCTGCGGCTGGACATTTGAAAAACAAACATTTACTGCCTAGATAACATCAAGGACTTAAAAGGGTAGAAATTGAAGTTGTAACACTCATTACACCTAGAAATGGCTCCAAAATTATATACTTCAAATGTCTAATGCTCATCATCACAATCCATGGGCAGAATGATTATTCCAACATGCAAAGGGGTTTTTTTTTAAATATACATATCTTTGTAAATCTGTGGTTTTTTAAAAAATATATTTGTCCAAAGCAGTGTGTTGGATCCCAGGCTGCATTGCTCCAGCAAGGTTGTTTACACACAAAGTTCAAAATCTTTACAACAACACCGGCCTTATGCTGGGACTTCAGGGAACCTGTCAGAAACAATAACTGTCTTGCAGATTTAATGTTTTTAAATTATCTAGAATAAGTCTTCAAGCAGTCTACACCACACAGATGACTTAATGCAATCTGCAGTATATTACAAGTTTCCAATTTCATCTCCTGTGCCTGCTAATGTAATGACATAAGCTTGGGCAGTGCAGAAATACAAAAAGTTGTTTGATTAACATAATCATGAACAGAATAGCTGCATTTCCCTCAAGTAATAGAAACATTAATCGAGTAAATAATTAAAGAAACTTATCCCAGGCCAGTAGGGTTATGGCACATTGCAACCAGAAGTATTCACTCACAATAAAAGGAATTAAGCATTAAAAGAGGACGATAAAATAAGCAAATTATTCCCTTACTAATAGAAGTTACTTTCTACTTCATAATTAAATCAACATGTCTTTGACTTTTTGGTGACAATATATCTGATTAAGTTACAGAAATGATCACTATTTACTCACTATTTACTCCATAATGTCTTTATAGCATGCTAAAATCAAATTGCAAATTATGAGCCCACATTATTTCACAATAAATCAGCACATATTAGACTATTTTGATAAATCTTATGAACACCACCAGAAAGATTTTTTTTTTTCTAGAGGTATTACATTTGCTGACTTCCATTTGCCTCCTATGCTGACTGCATGAACCTAAAGTCAGAGGTAATTTAACTCATATTTTTTCACATACTAATTGTATAACAACTAAAACATGCAAAACTAGTATTTCCTAAACCCAGTCAAATTCAGAAAAGCGTAAAGTTTGGCAGGTCAGCCTGGAAGAATCGCACCACTTCACATGCACTTCATAGTCCTTCTTTACAAATTATTTACTTCCTAAAACTTGCAGGGCTCAGAGACTCACAGCAGCACGATTTCAGCAGTGGAGAGGAGCAGCCCCTCGGGATGAGGATGTTTCTCAGCTCCCCAAGCAGCTGCATGCTCAGAAGGAATCAATACCAATGCAATTGCCAAATTCCATTTACAGCACTGCCTCTGATAACTTCAGCCAATCTTGTGACTCCCTTGCTCACATTAAAAAGATGCTTTATTCAGGTACTTTTTCAGGTTCATTCAATGGGAATAACCACAGAGTTAATGGACACATCTCCGTTGCTGTAAATATACATAATCCAGTGAAGTGGAGCCACCACAGACTGAAGATTTGGTCTCAAGTCAGAATCAACACTAATAAATATAACAATGACAGTTTGAACACTCCTGTGCCTTCATAGGATGCTGTCAGAGATTTCCACGAATTCCTGACCTTTACTTTCTAATACACATCAGTATTGAATTAATGTACATCAGAAAAGGACATAAACTCATTTCTTGAGCATTCTCCTCCATCTCAAAATGCTCAGTTCCTGATCTCAAAAAAAAACCAGATAAAATTGCACTTAAAACCCAGAAAGTTCACCCTACTTCACTCGAATAAGGTAAAGATTCCCAGTTTGATATGATGAAAAGACTACCACTGTTGAAGATTCAAAGTCTTAAGCCTAGAAAAATAATTTTAAATATGTTGAAGATATATCTGTAATAAAGCCAGGAGTTCTGCAGCCTCTGCAGCTTCAAAAGGCCATTCTTTACCAGACGATTATAAAAGATAAATGAACACACACACAAAATATACAAATTTCATTTTCAATTTGGTAACCATGGGGAACACGGACCTGCCGTGCCTTAATGGAAAGTCATTTGCTACAACAGCACTTTTTGACACAGCTTGCCAAAGGAGAGAACAAGGTATTGCAAATAAGCCAGCTGGGACACTGAAATACCGCTCAACAGATACTGAAAAATTACAACAGGTCACTCTAACAACCAAGAGATGGAATAATTTAACTGTATGACACAATTACTTCTCAGATAATCCTATTAAATTGCTATAAACCCCCATGAAAAAAATCTAGAATTGCAGAAGGATGTTATAGACTTAATGTGAAAAATCCACCAGGACAAAAATTCTCCTCAAATATTTAAAACTTCAAGTGTGGTTGATTTGGTGGGATTTTTCTTTCCAGATTTACCATCTGTACTGCCCTGAGCATGGGGAAACGGCCTACACTTCCTGGCCTACTAAAAAAGAAAAAAATCTGAATTTCAGTTTTGCAGAGTTAGATGTTTAAGTTCCTTATTCCCATATTATGACTGAAAATTCCAACTATTTTCTTCCAGTTCATTGAAACCGTTCATAAAGTAAATACTCTAATTTTAGATAAGAACTAACAACAAATACGACTTTGGAATTTCTACAGGTCGATTTTTCAGCTGATTAGCTGCTCTCAAAGCCTGTGAGGTGCAACGACTGCTCATATTTTGTAAAGCTACATCAGATCAAAGTGTTCTCTTGTCTAACGTGATGTTCTCAACAGTAGCTGGTAGCAGATAATCATAAAAGAATGCAAGAAATGCATCACGTGGAGTTACTATATTTATAACCTCCCATGCAAATGTTTTTTTTCTTTTACCCTCAAACTTTGTCCAGGCTGAGCTTTAAAAATGTTTTCATATGCTGAGGATTTCAGAGCTCGTTTCAGCCCATTAAGAGCCGAGCTGTGGCACCCGCACACACCAACTGCTCAGCAGATGCACCAGCACTTCCCACACTTGCAGAAAGAGGAGTTATTCGTGTCCATCACACACCGTGTGCACACACAGGAAGCACTCAGGAAATACCACCTGCCCAAGCCACATCTGCTTAAATTTTAATTACATGTTCCTGTTAATTAGGGCACTCCGCTGGGCTGGTCTCCAGCCTGCCCGGATGGATTTCCCACAGTCTGAACTGATGGCCGCAGATTTGCTGCTCCCAAAATATATAAATAAATAAATTCAGCTCCAAGAGAGGATAAATATTTATCAGGAGGTGGGAGAAACATGCCCATGGGGCCAACTGCTGCATGCAGGATCCTGAAGCACCTCAGGCTCTTCAGGTTACACTGCAAGGTCACCAGCATCTGCTGCAGAAAGCTGATCTATGAAATGACCTCTGTAAGATCTATCATCAGTCGTCATACAATCTGGATACTCTGGGCATATTTCTAGCAATAACAATAAGAACAATAATAACAATTATAACAACAACAACAACAATAATAATAATAATAATAAAAAAATCCTGCTCATTCTTGGGCGACAACTTACTGCTTTTGCTATCTAAGGGAATATTTACAGAGCTGCATATGCACCACAAATGTAACATAGTGCCTACAGTATATATTTTAACAAGCGTTAACATAAAGAAGTACAATTCATGCTTTTAACAAAAAGGAGTATGATTTATGGCAGCTTTTACTTCTCACAGAATGAACTCAATTCATGAAATTATTAAAAATATGGAACATCAGAAAACAGAATGCTGGCTCTAGATTTGGTTGTGCAGTTCTCTACCAAAAAAAAAACATTTTGGAATTTTATTTTTTTTTTTAAACATTACGTGTACTGTGGCTTTTTGGGTATTTCCAATAAAAAGTGACTTAAGCTCTTTCTTTAAAAAGTCATACTATCAGAAAACAGAGAAATACTTTTAAACAAAACTTTGTAGCATTTTTGCACTGTGTTTAAGTCCACCTGGGTATTAGACTTTCACAGGGGTACCTGACCATAGGTATCTTCTCCTATCGTAGTATAAATGCATGCAGAACTGCTCCAGGGCAAACCTCTCATTTTCCTGAGAAGTTCTTTGCCATGGGATTAAAGAACACTCTCAGATCTCAGCCCCTGCTGGCCCCCAAGCTTAGCTATTTTGTACATTTATGTTTTTTCACTACAGGACTCCCAAGTTTATTGCTCCTACCCATCACATCAGTCAAATGCCTTTTATATTTTTAAAATAAAACTCACGGGGATAGTTCAAATCTCACTTTCCAACACCATGATGCAAGCCAAACTTGCATTCAAGGCAGATGGTGGAAGGCATTGAAAAATGACTGATTCTCTCACTCTCTGATTCCACAGTTTATTGGAAAACAAGCAATTCGTTGTTCCTCTGCACTAAACATTGCAAAGTCATGAACTGGCCATAAGTGAGCTTTCCAAAGCTTTCTAAGAGATTCACATTATCAGTTATGTGACACCTAGCCAGCATCCAAATCTTCCAAATACTTCAGAACATCAGAGGGCCAATACAAGATAAGCAAATCACTCAAGGGGGGACAGGTAGGCAGAGACAGAGCTAGGAACAGAAACCAGGTTGGCTATTCACACTTGTGGTTTCAGTTATAACAGTTGTGGGTTTTTTTGTTTTTTTTTATCTTACTTAATTATAATTTTTTTCCATGCACTCACTTTTCTGTGACATACACCTTGCTCAACCACCCAGTGTAGAGATGGATGAGAATGTCATTTAGCATTTCTCTCCTCTCATTCTGGAAGCACGTTAAAAAACAAAACAAAACAAAACAAACAAACAAAAAAACCAACACCAAAAAAATCAACCTTCCCCCCAAAAACCCCACAGAGGGTTATCATTATCCACTTTAAGAATAGTTAATGAACCACAGAATCCTGAATATGGAGAATGACATCTCCAGTCCCTCAAAAGGACTATTTCAAAGATACTAAGAGTTAATTCCACAGAACGAGGAGAGAGAAAATAACTTTTCATTGTGTACTTCAGCTCTGAAGAAGTCACTGCCATGTTCCACTGTTCCCTTTGGTTAAAATAGTGAAACACTTTCCTCTTAGCAAAGCAAGGAAATCTTGCTTCTCCTTAACACAAAACTTCAAATGCTTACCACAAACTGGACTGATCTACTCCTCATACTTTTATTCTATTTATTACAATAAATTGCATTAAACAGATGAACTGTTGGCCAAAAAAGTTCTCTCAAAATACACACACAATGAAGATATCTACACAGGAAATCTCTTTTGTTATTATTATTAAAGGAGCTCTTGTTTGAAAGACAATCTCTCAAAATGATGCCGTTTTCTTTCACATAACATGCCCACAATACAGTTTTCTTATTAATTTCATAGTTGTTATATTTCGGTCACAAGAGACAGGTTTTCCTCTATGGTACACAGGATTGTGTGCACGCAGAACATCACAAACTGTATCATTGTACAGTTCCATCTAAAGGGTTTTAAATAACCTGGATGACTTAACCTAAACCTTTATTTTGGACATACAAGGATATCTGAGCCCGTGTTTTAAATACAGCAAAGGGAATATAGTTTTATTCAAACCTTATAGATCTAATTATTTAACGAATGGTTTTACTCTATTTTCTCTTAGTGCAAGAGAAGCAGCAGCTCCAAACAGCTGTGCCCTGCATTTTCCAGCAGGTTACAGTGCCGAGGGCGATGTCCAGCCACAGCGGAAGGAGGACGGGGAAAAGACAATCCCTCACCTTGAAAGTGTTTGCATATAACCCTGCATTCACTGGCAGAGCACTGACCCAGCAAAACTTCACAATGATACAATCTTCTTTTCTTCCCAGACCACAGGGAATATGTCAGTGTCTCAATAAAATGTGACCAGCTGCATAATCAAGTCCAAGTGGTTCCTTTTACTGTCGGAGACAATTAGGTTTACCTTCCAGCAAGAGACCATTTCTGTGTGGATGTGAATAGCAGTGGATGGTTCTTTCTCTATACAGAAAACTGATTGATCAAAAAAAAACCACTTGAAACCTTGCTTTTTATACAGGAAATCTGCTGATCAAAAAAAAAAAATCTCAATACTGCTCAACTGGCAGTATTTTATTCCTTTCTATAGCGAATCATTAGATTACACTGTGAACTCTAAATTACACTGAATGTGTCATTCTGATGGCACTGGACATCTTTGTTGGAACTGTATGATTTAACTTTTAAAAAATACCTCAGTTCTCAAAGGACAACGAGGAATTAAGAGGGCATGCTCATGGACATCCAAAATTTAAAAAACAAACAAACAAACAAACAAACAAACCCCAAAAAACACAACAACTGAGGAATGCTTAGAAAAGCTACCTATTATTTAAAGATTGAGCATTACTTTGAATTAGATAAACCCCCAAATAAATGTTTAATTTTTAGAATTTAAAAAGAATGTAAAAAACTTTCTTTCATGAATTTCAGGAAGTTAACCTCATACACAGAACACCTAAGACAGCCACAAGATGATGCCATGTAACCTTCCTGTTATCAGCCTCGTTTTCTTATCAGTATATGTTAATTTACCAGTGTAATTCTAATAGAATTGCAAAGATTCTTAGCTGATATGTCAGCTTGGATATTTTACAAAAATATTTAAAAGTTCAGTAAAGTGCATTGGCTAAAATGAAAACTGCAGATTAAAAGAAAAATAAAAAAAAAGGAGAGAGGGAGAAAGGATAATATACCATCTCCACATGCTTATGTAAGAAAAATGTTATCACAAATGCCATATCACATGGCTTAGTTCTGATAATCTCCATCTCACCAGCTGAACTGTGTTTCAGATGCATTTGTTTTTATCTGAAAACACTGACAGCTTCCAAGTGACCCTTCAGTTCTAATATACAACTGAGGAAATCAGCACTGATAACCAAAACACTGTCCTGAAGTTATTTACACTGTACCACAAATCCAACTGCTTGTGGATAAACTAAAAGCTCTCTCCAAAGGAGCAAGCATAAAATCTTATAAAGACAGGCTTGGGAAGAGGCCACAGGAGATCATTTGGTTCGAGGCAGGCTCAGCTCACCCCACTGCCACTCCAGGCATTTGTTTTCCTGCCCTTTTCCAAAGATATAAACCTTCTGTCCATCCTAAATAATCACCCTGCTGCATTTCGACACACTGCATTTTCTCCTTTCCTCCACTCATGTTCAGAACAGACTAATCTTTTTCTCTCCGCAATTTTTTTTTTCACATACTTAAGGATTGCTCCTATGGCCTCCTCACAACTTATCTTGTTTTAAACCCAAATTTCCTCAGTCTTTTTAGCCATTTCCTAAGAGCTACTGCTCCTGAAATCTCCAATTGCCCTCCCTCACCTCTTCTGGCCCTTTTCCAGCCTGTCCCCAGTCCTCCTGAAGCAGAAGTCCAACAAAAGGCCACTCTGAATATGCCATTTGCCCTGAAAATGAAGGATTAGTATCCAATTATAATTTGCCTCCATAAAATTCAATTATTATCCCTCTGCTGTCCTTTATTTTGATTTCAACCCTGTACCTCTCCAGTAAGTTCATCGACTCCTTCAGCTCTGCTGACCTCAAAGGGGCCTCACCATTCCATCACTCATTTGCTTCAAGAAGGAATGGTCCTGAATACATCTTTACGGACTGTGTAAAACAGGTCAGATTTTCAAAGTGCTGAGAATCCACTGTTAAAAATGCATTCACCTGCCCCCCCCAAAAAAACCAAAAGGTTCCCAAAAAGACAACTAAGTTTAGGTGTAAGGGTTCCAGAATTGTTCTATGTGCCCCATGCCAGATTTCACTGTACGGACACCAGAAGGATAAACTTTTTCAAGCAGGCAAAATTCGAAGAGTTTGCTTGCTCAGTTCTAAGCCTCTACTGACGTCAAGTCTGGGGCTGATCTCACCACTCCATTTGCAATGAGAATCCTGCAAGTTTGCTCTCAGTACAGCAAATCTCTTGAAACCACCTGCACAGTCTACTTCAGGTCCACACAAAAAGGTCCCTTCTGTCCCTTCTAAGGCTGATCTACCCACTTCATCTCTTCCCAGCAGTCTCAGTAAATACCACACATTCCTGAGGGGCACATTTATAACAGTTGGGTGTCTATGGCAAAATGTAGGTGTCACAGTGCAGAGATTTCTAGAAAAGTGACTGGAAAGGGACCTGACCTGCTCCTTCTCCACCTTTTCCTTCGACAAATTTTATATGCAACATTCCCTGTTGTCACTGGCATGCCCAAGAGTATCTCACTCCCCCCAAAGCCATCTATTTATCTGTATTTCCCTGCCTGTTCCAGACCTCCATCAGACTTCTGGCCCTTCTCTAGCTGAAAATAAAATACACCCCACAATGTGTCCCCAGAACAGCGGGTTCTGGTTTCAAGGAGTAAAACTTACACTGTCTAACTCGCTTTCACCCTCTTTAAAAATCTAACAAAAATTTCAAAGCCCAGTTTCAGGCAAAAAAGAGCACCAATAAAAGACCAAGACCACAGCAATACACAGGTGATCAGGAACTGGAATCAAGGCTGAAAAATGCCCCCTACTATTTGGCACAATTCGATGTGCAATCACCTGAACTGCTCACTGCCAGGACAAACGGATGTTGTAGCGCAGTGATGGTTCAACCCAAAGGCCAGAGTGGGGTGGCTGTTGCTAGACAGTAAAAGTGCTCTAGTCCAAAGCTGCAGTATCAATTAAATCTTTGGGGGGAAAAAAAGAAAATTAAAAGCAGAGTCATTATATACATCAACAGAAAACCTGCGCATATTTTTTGTCTCGCTTTCTGCAAATATATTACAAATCTGAGCTTGCTGTCAATGTGGTGTGTTAAGGAAGCCACAGACAGACATGAGGACACAAAAAAGGATTCAGGAATTCATCAGTGGAACAGGTTTTCACTGGGTATTCACATAGAGAACACAGTCAAGTTATCTCCACTGCGGAAAAAAGTAGCGTCGTGGCCATGCTGCACTGCTTCCTACATCTACTATGAAGACAAAGTAATCTATTAAACTATCAAGTAGTTGGAGGAACTGTGGGAGGCAGATGGTCTATTTGTTATTAGCGTGACATGACTACTCATATTCTTGGCAACAAACTACCCACGTGGATTATGCAGACACAACATTTCACCTCCAAGTTTCTTAAGAATCTGTGACATTAACACATGACACATTCACTGACATATAAAAAGGATAAATATCACAATGGAAAAACCAGTAAGGGGTTTGAAGTCTAAATATATTCAGTCAAGCTGAACCATACAGAGCAGCTTCAGATTTTTTAAGCGGGGGACAAAGAAAACGTGAAACCACAACTTTTGCAGTGTAGCTACAATCAAAACTGTACGAACAGAAAAAAAAATAAAAATTGAAAAATTGTAACTATACCTGAAGCAATAGGCACTACAACAGGGGTATCTGTACAGTCTGTGTTTTGGGAAAACTGAAGATAAATTAAATTTTTTTGTTTTATTGGAAACCTTCAGAAAACAAATCTACCTTACTTAGCAAATGCAGGAACCCAGTGAGTGTTTCACTGCAGCCTAATGAATATCATGTCCCTTCTTCAACTTGTTCCTTCACTCACTCCCAAAGTGGTTCAGGACTTACAACCTATATTGTGCCTATTCGTTGGCACTTTCACCGCAGGCAGAATTCTGCCAGAAAGAGGAAAACACAACAGCGAAAGACTCAACAATTCACACGCATTTATTCCTCAGAGCAGCACGCAGAAATAGCCAGTCACAGATTTTGCACACATTTAGTTTAACTAACTGATTTAAATTGTACACGTGCAAATCCACACATGGAAGTTATTTTGAAGTAGTTGTTCTGTTTAATGGTGAACCATTGAAGGCTTTTCTTTCTGCACATCTTCTGCTGGCTGCAAACATTCCCACAAGCAGTGTCCGTAACTCCACTGCCACAGGGCAGTGACACCTCACCCCTGCACCAACTGCAAGCTCTCCCCCAACCCCAATTAAAACCATACTCAAGTAAATTCCTTTTAAACAAAAATATATATGCCTAAATGTAGATCAACTTCTTCAGTTTCCTCCAGAGCAGACACAAGGACAACTAGGACAGCATTCACTTCTGAATTTTGGTTAGATGGTTCAGCAAATTACTTTGAATTAAAACTTCAGTCTACAAGCAACAATTACTATGAGACCTGAGCAACTTGGACATGTTAGAAGGCAAAAAGGAGTAGTACTTAATTGTGAGTCTCGATACTAAAGAAAATACAATCTGGCAGTGCATGCAATACTGAGTGAAACAAATCATGGATTTTATTAAATCTGATCTCCAATTAAAACAAGTATCACATGTGGTTAAGCCTCAGAAACTTTTTCTTTTTTAATCATTGTAACAGAGAACACAAGGGAAGATGCTAAGCATATTTTCAGTGAAGTTAATAGTTTTTTCAACAAAATGCAGTATTAGCTGTGATACTTATGTAAGCAATGTCTTCCAGAGTGCCGACAGGATTTAGGAAAGTGAAAAGACTTAAGCTTCTTTTTGGAATTGCTTGTGGGATCATCGTTTCTTATAGACTGTTCGGAACAGCAAATTTCCTTAGCCATCGGTGGAAATGCTGTATCAATGCAGAGTCTGAGCACACACAGAGGCAGCACAGAAAGGCTCCAGTCACCCAAACATGTGCTGGTCACTGTGAATTAGGGCAAAGTTTGCTTCTGTATCTTTCTCAGTGAATTCTACTCTGTCACGACTGTCAAACCCTGCCTGTACCTTCCGTTCTTTCTGAGGTTTTGTGATTTGCTTTGGGATGTGGGCATGAAGGAGGGTCACCTCATGTCACACACTTTTTTTAACATTCTTGGGAGCTTTTCTACCGCTTCTTCTCACCATCCTCCCCTTCACTGCAAAATGTCCTTTGGTTACCCCAGTCTTTGATGGCTTCACATCTGCTCTCCTGCATTACCACATTTCACTCCTGAAACGTCCCTTGTCAGCTCCAGCCCACTATTCCCCTATAACATATTACTCTGTGTGCTAAACTGACAGGATCAGCAAACAAATAATATAATGCATTTGAGCCTTGGGATTGAATAAATGACTGATGAGGCAAATACACCTTGAGTGGAGAAAGAAAGAAAGAAAGAATTCAACTTGACAGGGGAGCTGGACCATGTCTGCCTCCCCCAGCCTTTCATCCTGCATATCACAAGAGAAACACTCCAGAAGCATTGGCTTATAAAAATAATTTACTCACAATATCCAGATGGTGAGTGGGGAGAGGAGTAGCCTAGCTGCTGGAAGTGTTTTCCCACCTTGTATTCAGATTTTAAAGTTTTAGATAAAAGTGATGTCACTTGAGGTGACTTGGCAGTCTGTGCCCACAGGTTTGCTCTCTAGGCTAGCAAGGGGTACAAATTTGTATAAAATTGAGTAAAATCTTTTTCTACCCCAATAATTAGGTCCTAAATTTTATTTAAGAATATCATTCACAGTGTTCCTGACTAATACAGCATCTTTCTTTTGGAGAAACAAAAACCAGCTTATTTAAGGTTTGGATTCTTCAGGTTGGTTTGTTTGGGGAGGCGTCATTAGATTTTACATAATTCTGTTACGCAAGGCAGATGTGAACATTTAGAGAGTTGAGAAATGGAAAATAAGAATAATCTTGCTCTGCATCATCTTACCTGCTCTTCACCTTGGCCACTAATATTAGGAAATGTGATTTAATGACACATTTATATGAAGACAACAACAGCTTTATGGCTTACTATACACTACATTGCTGGGGTGCATTTCGTAAATCATCAACAAAATTACCCTCTCTAGCTCTGCATTTAGTCTATCTCTCAGCAACTGGAAAGACTGAATTAATCAAATTAGCCACAGCAAATATTTCCTTTTACTTTTTTAAATGGATGATTAACATTAGCATCTCAGACCCATATTTAGACATATAAATTAATAAAATTTTGAATTAAAAATTATGAACACTGAAAATTAGGTCACCTACATAGGAGTTTTATTTAAGACTTACGTATAGTTAAGTCTATTTCCTCCTCAGTTAGAACATTTTCCCGTGGGACACCGGCAAGTCCGCAGAACTGGATATTGCTAAGGACAAGACAGTACCCAAATGGTTCATCCTTTTCTACCCACTCAGGTGGCAGCCCAAAGTCTCAAGAGCCCAAGTGCTCTGCCTTCCAATATCTGCTGCCTTATCAGTACTGAAAACCCACCCACCTCCAGCTTCCCCTAAAGGGATCCTTGTCCCAAGCCCTTCCCTACCC
The DNA here is from genome assembly GCA_013389985.1 of Dryoscopus gambensis. Taxonomy (NCBI): domain Eukaryota; kingdom Metazoa; phylum Chordata; class Aves; order Passeriformes; family Malaconotidae; genus Dryoscopus; species Dryoscopus gambensis. The sequence goes on from WEIT01034719.1 coordinate 54,262, forward strand.
CTCTGCCTCCATCTGAAAATTCCCGTGTGTTCAGCTGTGCTGATGGAACAATGAACTCACCTCAACCAGAACGGTCTAGGGGGATTATTTACACAATTTAAACACTATATATTTGTTAATCGAGCTAATCCACTAGATAGGAAAATACCAGCAAGTCCACTTCCTAAGACTAATTATAATTAAGCCACCAGCCAACACAAGTTCTCTTCCAGCATTTTTTGGGCACCCACAGTAGGCACTGGCTATTCTGTTTCCTGAAATGAAACCAGCACATCAAAACCTTCTAGCTGAATGGGCCTGACCTTTGTAAAGCAGTGCTATTAATAAGATAAAATAAACTGCAGGACTCCAGCAACCAGGTTAAAAACTCAGTAAATAGCCAGGAGACAACACGAAATGAGACCAAGCGGTCTGTGCTTAATGAAGCAGACAATATCCTAAAATTGAATCAGCTTCCAATAGCCAACATCTGCTTTTAGAATACAGAGATACATCTGCATTGGCAAATGAAAAGGCAAAAAGTGTATTTAAAGGCAGTCAAAGGCACACCATTTCTATCCATTTGTATTCCAGAACAATCATGCGTGAAATAATGGTGTTAATATACAGGTCTGAACATGCTGGCAAATTAAGGATAAACCCCAAACCACACTGACTGCAAGGGGAAAATACCTACTTTTCTGCCTATAAATGTGCAGGTCTCTTACATGAACATATAATTGTAAGAGCAAATTTTCAACAGTTGCATTTTCTTAGTTCAGAAGCCAGAGAGGTATGTAGAATGTATCTAAACCCACAGGAATAACTGGTAACCCATGCACACGTGTGTGCTTGTGTGCACACAGCATCAGTGCTGGGACTGGAAGGGGCCTGACACCTGCTTCATCTGCTGCTGCTATTTTCCAGTTTAGGGCAGATTGCAGAACACCAGAAGATTTCAATGCAACTCTCGATGACAGCAAGATGTTTGGAACACAACCTGCTTTCTCTGCCCCCGAACACTTGGAGCTGCAGCTCCACTTGTCTCCTGCCAGCTGCAGCACAAACCCCAGGAGACTCAGCTGCCCCAGGCTGCTCCAGCCTCATTCACCACAGCCTGGCAGAGAGACCGACAACAGCTTTTCAGCTGCTGTTAGACGATTACAGAGAAATTTTCAGTAAAAATAAAAATAAAATTTTTTAAAAATCCACTGTCTAACAAGGTCAAAAACTTAATGTAAGCTCCTAACATGACAAAATTACAGGATCACCTCACATACACTGAACTCTGTCTCTCTGGGTTAATTGTAGAGCAAAGCTGTGCCCCCGTACCGAAGCCCCCAAAGTTATGGTAGCACGCAAAGGGTAGAGTTTAAATTAATCAAAGCCATTTTACATGCTATCTTCACACTCATCAGTTCCATAATGTGACAGAGACATTCACAGTACAAAATGCCATCAAATGCTTAAAGAAATTACAGCATTATTGCCATATGCTCCAAAAATCTTCCAATGCAAAATAAACTCTAATTCTTTTGCAGTACTCATAGGAAGTGATCAATTCAAAGAGACACTAGCTTCTACCAAAAATATATTCATGAACCATTAATGTACAAAATTCTTTTAAGCAACCTAACCAGTATTTTGCCCACACTCCGAAACCAGGTGGACCACTGATGTACAAAACATTTTCTTCTAAGTAGCCTCCCTCAGTAGACAACTACTGAATTTTTACACATCTTCCTTACATAACTAAAACCAGAAAAATAATACACTCAAAACCATAGAAGTCACTTACATAAAAAGCTTTAAAGAGCCTGAAATAGACAGATAGGTGAACTTAATCTGATTACTCATATCCAATCAAGGATTTCATATAATAACAGGTTGGATTATCAGATAATTCCTGCCAAGTGTATCATTAGAAACATTAATAGAATGAAAGGTTGCAGTTGTCAGCTGATGAGTGCATTGTAAACGTGGCATCACACATACAATCACAAGGAGACAATATGTAATGACTTATTTTTGAGAGTGGGAGAATATCAGTATCACAAGAATTTTAACACTGATTTTTTCTATCTCGTAATCCAGGCGCACTCGGGAAGAAGTGGTAACTGAAACATTCAGAAGAGTTTTGGGATCCTTGACTGTACCGATGCTTTTATTCCTCACAATACCCAGCACAAGTTTGGCACATCTCCCAAAAAAAGGTCCAGTCAGTTCTTCAAACATATAAAATACAGCTTAAAGCAATTTCAGAAACAGAAGCTGGATAAGAGGAGCAAAAGCACAAGGCACAACATGCTGCCAAGATCCCATTGTGTATTATCAACTCTCATTTTAGGCATATCCATGTAATGTGACCAACTATCAGCAAGATTTTTATAGAATATTCCTCAGACAAGCAAATAGTACTTGAAATGTCACATGTGGTTCACAGTGGAGCCTTTTCCCCCAGCTTTACTCCTAAACTCTTATAGAAGTGCCTGCAGCAACAAATAAGAAGTTTCCAGCCATGCAAATCTGTTTTGCGTTTAATCTCAAGTCTTAGCTCCTGGAATACTGTGACGATGTCAGATTTCCAGCTTCTATTAAAAAATATTTTAGCTGTTGGGATTACAAAGGAGAACATAACAGAAATGAACCGAGAACACTCAGCAGTCAGATAACAAATTAAAAAGTATTCCTATTTAGATATAATTACTTTCATTGCTTGAGCAAGTAACAATAGCAAGCAGATGAATCACTCTGCCTTCTGGTGTTGACAACACTGCTTTGTGCAATATTAAAAACAAAATTTAAGGCAGTGAGACAGTTGCACAGAGGGACACGGTCTCATGTGTCTTTGGTTGGATGTTTCCCTGCACTGCCAGTGATGAGCAGCTTTGGGCCACCACTGCAGGGTCCCAACAGCAACATCACTCACTGCCAGCCAGCTCTGCTGCCTTTGGGGTCCCTTTCCTGGTGGCAGCTCAGAGCATTCGAGAGGCACAGAGCCACTAGAACACATTCAATACACACAGGGCTTTGGACACTGCCAGGAATGGCTGCACAACTCTGGTCTAGGCATGTGAGCACAGCGAAAATAAATAAAAGCAGTATTTGGAATAATATTTTATACTCCTACACCCCATGCTTGCTGGACAGCTGCTGCATGCCACACCACAGGAGCTGTGCTCCTGTAAAGAGAGGAGAAAACCAAAGGGGTCTGGAGCGCTGCAAACCCTGCGCCAAACCCTGCTTTGATTTACACTGAGGAGAGGAAAAGGATATAACAAGAGATGTATAAACCCCTCTCGCTTGCTATAATATAAAGAAAACTATTCTAAACAACAAGCCTATTCTGGAAAACCCCTAGGCTAACAATTTAATTTCTGACTGCAGGGATATTACCTTGTTAAATCAACAGTCAGTGAAAGGCTTTTACTTCTCCCTGTAAATGCGTTCTCAATCCTTCCCTTTCCCACTGTACTCCTGCCACCAGATGGAGGGCACATCATGTGGCACTCGCAGGGGAACGAGCAGCCACAACCTTTCCTGTGGCTCTCGACTCTTTCCAAACAAATAATTATAGTTTAAAGTTAGTGTCTGCCCTGAGACTGGAGGGAGTATTTAGGCCAGCAGCACGAGGACACAGCGAGCGGCCCCTCGCACGCCGTTCCTGGTGGAAAAGCCATACAGCAGCGGTTTTATGAGGAATAAAGTCATTCATTTGAAACTGTGCTGAGAATATAACAGTAATTTATGTAGTTACCAGTTACAGTCTTTAGATTAGGAGATGATAGCCAGCCAATGCAAGATTTATTCTTTAAAAAGGCATTTCTTTCTTGGAACAGAGAGCAAGGCAAGGAGTGCATAGCTTTGTTGTAAGCATTGTATACATTGTGAATAAATTTACTGCAGAAAAAGGGAAAACAATTTAACTCTTCAACCATCTGCTATAGTGTGACCCTGCTAATTTAAGACAGAGTAAAGCAATTTTGATGAAAGCAGAAATTATAACAACTTCAGTGAGAACTCAGAATCAGCTGAAAATAGGAGTGAGAAAACTTCCATTTATGTCTGGAAAACTCCCATATATTCCTTATTAACCCAGTCTCTGGAACTGAATAAAATGTTTTCTTCTCCTGTTGCTTCTGACAGATTAAGCAATTCCAGAGTTGCCCATAATTAATTTTGGCATGAAGGTAACTACCCTTGCACAGTCTGGAAGACAAATGAAGTGTCAGAGAAAGCCACCCCAGAGTAATTTGTTTCTTGCCTTATCTACAAGAAACAGGTGTAATTTTTTACCAGGTGTGATAGGACAGCACTAGACAGTGACTCATCACTACCCACTAAATGTAAACCTACAAGAAATACTTTGAGCGCTAAGTAAAGAGTAGGGAGGAAAATATAGAAATCAATTAGTAAAACAAAACAATCTGACCCCCTGCCCAAAACCCCAAACATGCCTTAGGTGAGCATCACACATCCAAGCCATTATGGAGGTTAAGGATCTGCAAGGAAGCAGCCAAGGAAATCCTGCTGGTTGGAGATCCTGGTGCCTGGGGTGCAGGTATCACACACATCACTGTCCCTACAGCTGTGACTCAGACTATCCACCCACCTCCAGGGCTGGACAGTCTGAAACAAGTCAGGGACAGATCAGGACCTAACCCCAACAACACTTTGGTTTGCCTGACCACCAGCATACACTGGTGCCTGCTAAGGATATGAACAGCCTCTCTTCTGGCATCTCTTCCCTTTGGAAGGGCAGGGACCCCACACTTTAGGTGAAGCAGCAATGGGGTGACCCAAATTCCCACCCCTTGCTTCCCTTTCCCAGAGAGCAGGGTGCCAGCAGAACAAAAAGCCACCAGCAGGGACAAGGCCACACAGGTGCAGACTGGGATCCTGGGATGCCACTATGGGATTACCAGCGAGAGACGCTGCTGTGTGAGGTGGGATATTTATTAACACCAGAAGTACAAACCTGTCATGCCCGAGCTTTCCTTTCTTGTTTACTTCACCTCTCCTCTATCATCTTAAATCCTGCTATTCTCTCTCTCTTTTCTCAACTCAAGATTACTTTTGGTTGTCTTATCAGCCTCCTCCAGACCGATAGTTTCAAAAGCAGATATATCCTCGATGCGTGTCTGACAGGTTTGGCCTCACTTTTTATGACACCTGTGCTGACAGCACATCGCTACCACAGATACACACAACTGCAGCTGAACAAGCCCAAGGACTCTGCAACCCAAAAAATCAAAACTTTTCTTCCTTTTAGATGAGGATTTCCATTGTGACCTTTCCACTAAATACAAATTATGAGCCCAGGGAATTTTATACAGTCAGAGCGTGTTAGTGAGTCAGTCAGTACAGATCCAAAAGATGGGCAAAAGTCTCAATTTCAGTCAAAAACTGAAATGGAAATAACAACTTATTATTATTAAACATGTGTTACCCACCCTTTTACTCTCCAAAATGTAATTTTTCAAAATTTCAATCAGCTTTTCCCTGAGCAGAAAAGAAGGGAAAACCATTGCTCCCCCTCACTCTCCAAATCACTTGGAAATCAAGGTCAATCACATCAAAGCTCTGACACACACAGCCATTATTCTTGGACTTGGAGAAAGTAGTGTCTTCCTATCTGACGCTTCAGCTAAATACAGGCTCTGACTTCCAAACCCAGGAGATCGAAGAGGAGCTGAACAATCAACGTCCGTTATGATTTTTACAGCTGTGGATTCCACTGCTCCTCATTTCAATTCAGTATCACCTGAACACAAACTGTCTCAGGAAAAAAAATAAAAAACAAAAAAATCCACATTTAATTCACAAAGTCCACCAAAAATGTTAATAATTACTGCAGAGTAAATAGAGAGTGAAGTAAGAATTTAGGATATCAATATGTCATCAAAAAGTTGTAAAAAGCATGGCTCTCTCAATTCAGCACAAAATCACTTTCATTGCCCATGAAGTTCACAAAAGCATCAGCAGCAGTCAAGAAGCAGGGGAAAAAAAATTACCAAAACCATCCTGGTGACTCAGAGTTTTTCCAGAGAAGAGCAAGAATAAATGTTACCTGGAATAAATGGCTTCAGAGAATTTTCATAGAGGCTGTAATTTTCTAAAGCTGCCAATATGAAACATTCAATACTGCTGATTAGATATTGGAAAAAGAAAATTAAAAAAGCTTTAAATAAGTGGTCTCATTTAAAGTGGTAGTAAAACTAAAACCAGAAGAAAATTATACTCTTATATACACACACGAAGAGGTAAGGATTAAAACTGAAAGAGGATATGCAACAATCTAGCCAGGTTTTATCTACACCATGTTAACTTCAAATTTCCATATTACAACGACAGCACATCAACTGATTATTATACATGTGTTCTTCTGATAATTTTCCAAGTTATTCACCTGAATACAGCTTATTCATTAAACTAAGTACTCTTTTCTTGTTGTTTTGGTTAGGTTTATTTTTTTAATTAATAAGGAGAATGTGACTAAAGGCAGGAAAAGGAGAGAATGGATTTCTCATTTTCATATTTACTGATCATCAAAGGTAGTTTAGCAATTATGTTATCAGCTACAAAATAAAACCAAATCCCTCTGAAATCCATAAAAATCTGATGTGTATTGATAAAAGGAAATAGTTTAAAGAAAATTTCAAATGAGTGTATAAAGGTTATTTCTGTCAAAACAAGCAGTCTCTTGGATGTTGTGCACTCATTGCATGAGCTGAATATGCAGTAAGTAACTTCTCATCTGCTTCTTAAGTAATCTGTTTGAATTTAAGCTGAATTTACATGGAATATGAAGACATATTTGCTGTCTTTTTGAAATCAGCAGTAATGAACCAATCACTACAAATTCAAAAGGGAACAGCTGCTTATTAAAGGAATAGCACCGTACAGGTCAGTGATAAAAAAACGGTTTGTTTCATTAAATAACATTCTGTATTAAATTATGGTTCTACATGATCTGCAATTCAAGCAAAACTAGAGGGAAATAGCTACACCAGTATCATTAATAAAGCCTGAAATAACTAAGTTCTGGAAAGAAAGAATTACAAGAGCTCCATGGATCAACAGCTTCCAACAGCACCCAGGGTAAGTCTGGCTTTGGCTCTGAAAGATTCAGCAAACATGAAAACGTTTTGTGAGACTGAAAAGCAATACTGGAGTCCACAAGTGGCAAAGCTTTCTTGTGACACGAGGCCAAAAGTTTTCTGTGAGGGAAGCATCTCCAAGGCTTCCAGTGACCTGGTCAGTGCTGCTGCAAATGGTGCAAAGGCCACTGCAAGGTGCTGCACGCCCAGGAGATGTCACATCTGCCACCACAAGCAACTCATGCTCCTTGCCCTCTCCACCCGATTAAACCCCTCCTTTGTGTAAAAGTATCACAAACATGATGGATGAAAGCTTCCCCCCAACCCTGAATGAGAATATTGAAAAGAGCAGCTAGGCAACATTTAAGAAGGAATGATGCATTTAGGTGGTTAATGAAAATATGCATTTGCCTGACCAAAAAAACGCGTCGTTTTGTTTTTTCAGAAGAGTCAGAAACACCTCAAGGCATAATACAACCATTAAGTGAGCCGTAATTATTGACTGTGAGTTCTCAGAGAATGCTCTGCTGCATTTGGCACTGGCACAGAACAGGAGGCAGTTTCAATTACATGCCTGATCTGTGAAGTTTATTGATCTTCAGAAATGGGGCTAAGTCTTAACTGGGAAAGCTTACATGACGCTGAAAAGGTCTCCTGTTTACCTTCTTGCCTTTTTGTTGCTGCTGTTTTCAATTAATTAACAAGGCTATGGGTTGCTGTCCATGCCTTTTATAAAATTTGGCATAGTTAAATTATGAAATACACATTTCAAAATTTTCTTAATTTCTCATGTAAAAAGTACAATATTTCAAAGGTGTTTGCTGTTGACACAATTTAACCTTGCATTATATTTCAAGCTTTTATATTTTCACCCAGTTTTTTTTTTTTAAATCATAACATTTTTTCAATGAGGAATGTGAAAAATTGGCTCGAAGAGAGGTTGCTCTGCTATCAGACTCTCAGAACTCACCTTCCTTAACTGAAACAGAAATTACAGGTATAATATACAGGACTCTTTTGTTTATCTTACACATAATACCAAGACTAATGCTCACCGGGCAGAATTTACCCTTGTATCCAAAATAGTGCTGCTGCTGAAAATATAAATTCACATTTACTCAAATTTAACATTCCTAATCATCAATGTGATGTAAGTATGAAGTGTCATAAGTAGGGAAAAATACTGTTAGCTTGGAAAACTTAATTTTTTCTCACTAGTTTTGTTTTTTTTCTGCCCATAGAAGCCCACTGCAATGGAGATGCCTCCTGTGCTGCTACAGCCGCTGCAGGTCTTAGGGCTGACCACAGGGTTTGTTTACCTGTTTGAAGTAGCAGAATTGCAGGCCATCTTTATAGATTTTACAGGGACGTTGACTCCAGTTTAATGAGCATCAGAGAGCATCTGGCAATTACACCCCTGAGGAAAGCTAACTGATAAATTTGCAGACCCACTGCAGCACAGCCGGCAAAATCCAGTCTTTAAAAACAGCTCTCTAAGAGTCTCTGGCACACACAGGAAAGTTGGCAAAGAAGGAGCTCCCACTTTACTTTGAAAAATGTTAGTAAGACACTAAGCGCCATGCCAGAACAAAAACCCTGATGAGGTCTGGTTTCCTAAACCTGATTTTCCCAGTTGCACAGCTCCTCATACGGGTATGGAGATGTCCAGCAGGAAGGTCAGGATCACAAGTAATTGTTTTATTATGGGAGGGGATAAGAATGGGCCACCACACTTTCCAGGAGAAAACGCCTGGAAGGACCAAGGCAGAAGGGTGCTGATGTGCCAGCTAGCAAGGTGGCATGGGAACCCCCTTGGTAACACACAGTTATACAATCCTGGGAAAAACATTCTATGGAAGATGCAAAAATGACCCAAGTTTTTGTCCAGGGTTGACCAATGCAGTTACATGAAGGACACTGAGAAGCATCCGAAACTAAACACTGACCCAGTGCACTGTGTAAGTACAGTTCAAAGACACAGTGCTCAACAAATAAAACATGAGAATAAAAGCAAACAGCCCTTTTCATCCAGCAGCAGTAAAACCAGAGGGCAGAAAACGACGCTAAATCGCTTACGCTTGTTGCACCAACAAACCGTATCCGAGTTACAAAGCCTGTGTCTCAGGGTAACCATTCCTATGCAACACATGGCAAAATAACAAACTGCTGCCACCAAAGTCAATTTGAACCCACAAAAATTACTTACCCTGGGAAATGGTGGCACGTGAAGGAGGAGATGACTGTGTGAGGACCACAAAGCCACCAGAAAGCAAAGCAGTGTAGAGGCACTACCGTGTAACAGCAAGGAACCACCGCCGGCTTGGTAAAACCACCTCAATATAAGTATGACCCCAGGTGACAAAGAGCATTCCATTATTTTCATGATTGTCAAGCACAGTCAGCAGCTCCCTGTGTTCTTCCAGGACTAAGCACAGCCTCAAATGTAAATGTGAACTGAGGACAAAAGTTAAAAGTGCAAGTGTCTGGACAGCACAATAAGGCTGTGAGAAATAACTCAGTGATGACCTGTTGGTGATCTCACTTTCCTCTTGGCTGCCTAAGCACTTGCAGAGCTACATGGACAGGAAAGCTAATAAATTTGGAAAATATCAGAACAATTTGAAGTAACTTCAGATGTTCAAATAAAGAATCCTCATTTTTAGTCCAATATGATTAAAGCTGTGTTTTAAAGAAAAAGAGCACCCATCTCTAATGCTGAATAAATACAGATTATTGTAAAATCACATTTACTAATTTCAGATTTAGACTGTACAGAATAACACATTAGGAAAACTTTATGGTTCTTCATATTCTTAGCCTGGGACTCCTACTCATTTGGTCCCTCAACTCAAATTCTTTTTTACACCTGTCAGATGCAAGTGTAAGATTAAAAAACTTGTCCTAGCTAGGGCAAAAATTTTAAGCACGTTTCACTGGGCTCATGTAGACTTTTGTTTCTAACCACATTAGAAACTTGTGTTGTCGAAGTAATTCTTAAATGTCACTACTGCAAATATAAACTTTGTACTATGCATCAAACAGACTGGAAGGATTTAACAAGATGCACAGTTTCACATGTGCCGATGTTCAAATACCAAACTTTTAGATAAAAACTCAGTATTTACTGTAAAAATAATAAATCAAGAAGTAACAATTGTTTCCTGTTTCAATGAAAGATGTATCTTTAAAAAAATTGAGATTAATTCCTGATATTAAGCTGACCAACTGAATTAAATTTTCAAGAACTATTCTGTTAGTAGAGTTTAAATCTCTCACCTAGTAGAGATTCAAATATTAGTTCCATAATGCCTCTATAAATACAAAAATTCCCAACATCTCACCTGTCGTATTCCTCTCAGTAATCCTGTGCCTGAAAATGAGTCTGCGGTTTTAAAACAAGAACTTACAAATAATCCAAAAGAACCCAAAACCAAACCAAAGTAAAACCAAAACCCTAACACACCTGAGATGTTCAGAGCTAAGGCACTTCCCTTATTCCCTCATCCCACTTATTTATGAGGAGCTCCAGGGCACAGTGTGAAACATACTCTGGCAGCAATTACAATTTCAGGGAAACTGGTGTTCTGAAGAAACAAAATATTTTGCATTTACAGTCTCTTTGGTCTTCTTTAACCTTCAAACTGCTTAAAAACCCGAAGATAATTTTTGCTCTGCATATTCCATGGCATCAAACTAGCTCATCTCCAAAGCTGAGAAAACATATGCTGTCAGCAAAGAACAAAATGATCTCTTTGATACTAATACCTGTGGTAGTAGCATGATAATAACTACGTGTGACAACTTCTCCCTGCTCTCAGAATAATTATGGCTCTCCAGAACTCAACATCTGCGTTACCAGATGTTACTGTCAACCACGTAAGCAAAAGCACTGCAGAAACCTGGCCAGCCTCCAGAGCTTTAGTCTCAATACCTCAGCAGATGCAGGTGGTTTTCAGTAGTCCAATATTTGGAGCACCAAGCCATGCAAAACCACTTGTGTAAACAAGAAAACGGCATCAGCAAATAATGCATCATACCCAAACAGGCTTGGTGCAGTCCGGGACTGACATTTCTGGCAGCCCAGGGAGAACTCAGATGAGATTTAGCATGTCTGACACAAAAAATAGTAATGTTATGACATGCTTCTGTCTGAAAACTCTGTTTCATTAAGTCCTTTTAACTTTAACACTGACTTTCAAACACAGAGTATGTGCCAGCTGGATGACACACGAGCTATTAAAAAACAGGCATGGGCAGCAGAATCCTAAAATATCATCTCAAACCCATAAATTATTCACTCTTAAGACATAAGTGGCAACTTAGCACCAAACTCTTTGCCTGAACATGATGATTTACATACAGCGCAGCTTTTATGGAAGAATTTTTCTTCTCTCTATGTACATCTAAAATGCTGCAATCTGAAATCAAATTATCTTCAGCAGGGAAGCAATCCAAATTCTAGCTGAACTTTTTAAGTGAAAATAAACATATTTAAGATGGAATTAACTGTAGCCAGAGAGTAACAATCTTTCATAAATGTGCCTGAAGCCCTTGGATGCTGAACCTTTTTGATTTCACACTCCTTAACTATTAAACCAACAGGTTTGATACCAAGTAAGAAGAACAAGTCACTTTCTACTAACAACTCCTTCACCATTTTGTTTCCACAACCAGGGACAGATGAGCCTGCCCTGCCCTATGGGGCCAGACCTTCTTTTGTCTCTCAGGTCAGCCTCGGACATGCTTTTCCCAGAAGAGGCACGGCGAGGGCAACTCTGCTGCTGCAGCATCTCTCCAGTCCAGCACTGCTGAACGTCCAACTCCTCTTTTCCACCTCAATAACTCACTGTGGATCCCCAGGGCTGCAAAAGCATTTTGGGAACCACTCACCCAACACACTGATGGGCACAGAGAGTGTTGCTGCAAATATAGAAGGGCTTTTCCTAACAGTTGCCCCAAAGCATTTTACACAAGCAGCAAGCGAGGTCTAACGCGCTTATGCAGTTTATTTCTAAATTAGGGAGGTGTGAGTGGAGGTTTAAATGAGATGTAAAATACTAACAAGAACAGAATCTGTCTGCTAGATCTCAGCAGAGCTGTGCAGGCTGAGAGGTAAAGCAAAGCAGGTTTCACAGCCAAAGACTGCATCCAGTATTTGGTACTTCGACATGAATCTCTAAAGGGTAGTGACTGCGTATCGGCCTAAGTGTTCAGACACATAATTAAGTCAGAAATCATTAGGGCCTTTATGACAGCTCTACAGCACTAAAAGTCAAGGTTTCCACTATAAAACTTCTTCTTCACGCATGTAAAAATTAGCTGTCAGAATTATTTCTAGGTTCAAATATGTCTCATAAGCTCTTCACCTTCACGCAAATTAAACTGAAGTGCCCAATCATTTTTAAATGGCATAAGCAGGGGGTTGCAGTCTGATACAGTTCTGAATATTCAGCCTTTTAACTTGAACTTCAACAATTAAGGTTTCCTTAGCAGCAGTAGCTTCATCCTCCCTCCAACTCTGTGCTCACAATTTTCTCATTTTCTCCAATTATGTCAAAGGCTGCATTCAAAATTAAGGAGCATAAGCTACACATGCAGACATTAACTTTTAGGAAAGCAAAGGCAGTGTTACTACTGGTTATTGGCATTTTAGTGGCTCAAAACAGAGGAATCTGAGTTCAAGACTCCAGAATACCAGCCACTGTATAAAGAGCAAATAAAATCACTCACCACCCCAGAGAGCTCCCAGCCTGCACATCTGATAAACCTGATTTTTAAAATCCATACATTCATGGTCTTTAGTTATTCTGGTCCCTCTATGCACAGAGGTAGTACTCTTAAAAAAAGATGTCAAAAAACTAGTGCATATCAATGCTATAAATAACCTAAATCAATCTTGCTGGGCCTTGTCTCTGAGAAACTATGTGAAAAAATAAATCCAAGTGTGTTAGTCCATATTCCTCAAGTGCGCCAAGACATGCTAGATATGTCACCTAACAAAATTAAAATATTAAAATATTCCCACCGTTAACTATAAATAATGGAAAGTTAAATAAAGGAGCTAAGTTACACAATTGCAAATTCAGAACAATTCTGGAAAACTCAGGAAAATAAGTGCATACTAGGAAACTGGAAACAAGAATAATGAAAAATGTTTAAATCTGCTCTGAAAAAGGACTTAGTTAAATAACTAGTTATACATCTAGACCATGACAAGGGTGGTTGCAAAATGGAGGGACTCCCTTTCAGTGGCAAAACCAGGGAGCAGAGTTCAGGAGCAATTTAAAAGGATACAATTTGCCTTAGTTCATCATGTGGCTTCCTACTCCTCTAAGAACTACAGCTGCACTTTCATGACTGTCAATACACTGCTTAAAATTATACTTATAATTCATTTTCATTCCAATTTATTTTTATTGGGGTTTTTTTGAGTTCTTTCTGACTGGAACCATAGTAATTTACTGAATTATTAAATTACTGAAGTGCTGAATCCATATTTAGTGAACTAGTCCCTTCTGCTCAAATCTAATAATATATGAAGATGAGAAAAATTTTACATGATATTCATGGAAAAATTAATTTAATGTATTTGATTATTTCTTTAAAGAAGGGTCTAAACAGCATTATCTCAGACTTTTTTGATTCCCAGTGCATAATAAGATTTGTGTAATAATTCATGCCTGTCTTTTGTTTAGTTTTTTTGTTCTTTTTTAAAGGAAAAATAAAATACAGATAATGAATTTGATTAAATCAAAACATTATTATAGAACACCCATTCTGAAAGGCAAATTGAATACCATCAAGGAGCTTTTCTTGTCTTCATTCAATCTTCGCTTTCCCTAAATAATTAAGCCTTCTCTGAAAATTCAGACTTTTAGCTATAGAGATAACTGTTTTGTGAAGCTGTACTTTTAACATTTGCACATATTCAAGGCTGGTGAGAGAGAATATTTCCAGTGAGTCTCAAATTCTGCTGGTAAACAGGGAAAAGCAACTGAGAACTTTGTTGCATTGACTTCAAGATCAAATCAGGACCTCTCCATGGAGCTTTCCTACCATTACTTGTGAGCAAGTACTCACGGTAATTTTCCATACCTAGCAGAATGGGGTCTCTCTCCAAGGTGGTGTTCAAGTAATTCTGTAAGTAAACATCATTTGATTTTACTGTATTCTCACATATTCCCAGGGCAGTTCAAACACTGTCTCAAACCCACACTAAACAGAGATCCATCAGCTCCCTCTCAGCTGGAATAACAACAAACTGATCTTGAGCACACATGAATGTTTCCATGATTGCAAACATCAGTGGGGGCAAAATCAAATAAGAGCTTTTCTGGCACACTTTAATAGCAAATTTTAATAGCATTCACAGCTGAGAAGAAGTTAATGCATTGTTTGTGATACCAAAAAAACCCATAATGACATCTCCTAGCTATCTGGCGAGGAACACTTACTTCTCTATTACTATCAAGTCATCTCTTCAAAGGGTTACAAACAGTACTACAACATACTTTTGCTGCTTCTGGAATAGCTGCCCCTGCAATTTTTGCTATGGTCACACGTTTAAGTTATCTTTTTAGTAGTTTTATGAGGCATTATTTACATCCTGTATCACAGTCTGGCATAAGAAACTGAAACTATTTGTGTATGGCTGCAGGAAAACTTATGGCAATTACTGCCATCCCTCAATGTCTGAAATCGCTTTCCTCTCATCCTAGAAAAAGAAACTATATTTCCTTTGGGATAATAGATCTTCAATTACTGATGGAATATCACCATTCTCATCCCAAAATCATCCTTAATGAGTGGCACAACAGCACATAACAAGTACTTAACACTCATCTTTAGATAAACCTGTTTTCTATCTCTGCTGAACTAAGAGTCACATAATATAATGCAGCCAGCAACCAGTGTCTAACACGCAATAAATAGACGGTGTTAAAACGTCTTTATGCACTAAGAGATCCAGTATATAACCTAATGCTGAAGTTAATTCTTTTTGGGTAGGCTGGGTTATTCAGTAACCAAATTTCAGTGCAAACATTCTGAATTCTTTGGAGGATAATATAAATTTGGAGCAACTGTGTAAGGAAACTTTTAAAGAACATTCCTCTATGCTAACAGGCGCTGCAGGAAGGTCAGCTGTTCTTGTCTAAGAGGATGCAAACAGGACCTGATCTCAAAGACATTCACCTCTTTTGGAGAAACCAAACACATGTGAGCAAAGGAGGCTCACATGAAGTCCCTCAGAAGTCAGAAGATGCTGGTGCCATCACACCCTTTGCTGGGACAGGCGTGCCCAGCTCAGCTGAGACGCTCTGGCAGAACCCTGGGATTTCCTTGAGGCAGTGCAGGAAAGGCCACTGAAGAAAGGCAGCCAAGCACCAAGGCTTGGTGCAAGATTTGGTACATACAATTCCACTGTCCTGCTGGAAAGATTACAACATTTCCCCAAAGTGATTTGGTAAATGACCAGTTTTGACCGTGCTGGGGAGGCAGAGAGCCCAGCTGGGCAAGGAGGAACAAATGAGACCCAGAGCTCTGGAGCACCAGGGCACCTCGGGGCTCCTCTGGCAGGACCCCACAGCCTCCTTAGCAAGGCAGGGCCAGCACTATGCAGGAATGCCACCGAAGAGTTTCTCACTCACCTAATTTGATATAGGATAATTTGATCTTTAATGTCAGTCTTAATTACGTTAACTGAGGGGAAGGGATCCAATCCTGCCGCCAACATTTAATCCTGGTATGACTCATCCTGATCCGATTAACTGTTTCCCACACAGAGAAACCTTCCTAACGTCAAGGCACACTGAGTCAGGAGGAAACGAGAGAGACAGAAGAGAGACCCAGCCCTCCAGGAGCCTCATTCCTCCTCAGGAATCTGATCTGCACACGGCTGCTGCAGCGGCAGTGCTGGCAAAAACTGGGAAAAGGGAGTTAGACTAATCCAGGCAGGATGCGACGAAAGCATGTAAAACCAATTTCCAAATCCAGAAGACTAAAGGAGGATTTCATTTATTTAGCTTTGTATTTCTAGAATAATACCGAATGAGTCTTGTTTTAACAGTCTGCTTCTAAAAAAAAAAAAAAAGAAAAAAAAAAAGTTTTGCTAGTGGAGAGCTGCAAATCCCAGATAATGCCCAGCCTGTTCACAGCGCCATGAACAGCTCCCTGTGCCTTCCAGGAGTTTTGTGACAGCAGCCGGCTCCACCCCAGCTCCTGCAGCCACCAGACCCCAAATCCTCTGGTTTAGTTCAGTTTGTTAATCAGGACAGACTATTAATATCAAGCCCTCTCAGGCATCCTAGCTAAAACAGCTCAAGAAGAAAGGGAAAGAAAAAGTGTTCATTCCAAAATTTAGTAACAAATTTTATTCATCTCAGTATGCTTCAATACAAGCTCTGAAAAGACTGATGAAACACAGAAATCAGAAAAAAAAACATTGGAAAGAAATCACTGAATCATCTCGCCTCACCTTTTCTATGCCACAGACATATTTTGCCTTGTGCTGAACCGTAGGACGACAGTTTGGCTAAAGAACATCCAATAACAGAACACAGCCATAAAGGAATTGGTTCCATTCATCACCTTTTCTGTGCTGTGTACTTTTACTTGTCATTTAATGCTGAATTCTTCCCCAGGTATCTATTTTCATGTGGAAGTATTGCTGCAGTGTAATCAACTAACTTCATCTTACATTCTATGTAATACTTACATCGATACGAACAAGGTAAGCCCCCCAAGCTCTATTTATATATAAGGACTGTGTTCTTAACAACTCTCTGGGCATTTATAACACAGCCAGCATGGCACTTTGAGTTTTACCTCTTCAAAGGAACTATGAACACAAGAAGTACTTTTGGCCCTGGGATGAGAAGGCAATCAGGTTTCAGCCACAACCACAGGGAGAAGTGGTGCCAAGCACTGGAACATATGACAGCTTTGAGAAGTGTTATGTAAAGGACAGAACTTCACCTATTATGCAAAATTACACCGATGTATTCATATAGGCACAAAACCCTGGATGGAAATGTACAGCTATACAAATATATATGTTTCTGTCTTTAGGAAACTGCCTTTACAAAAGTTATTCAACTTTTAAAAAAAGGAAAACACAAGTTTTCCACAAGAACAAAATGAATACCTGTATTAACACCATGCCTTATCTATCTTCTCAGCACATAAACTAAGTAATTTGGAAACAATATCCCCTGCAGAGTCTGCGCTAGGATCCTGAGGAACCATGCAGGTTTAACTTGGGGGTTTTTTGTCACAGGGTTTAATTTTCTTAAATAATTTCCAGAAATATTAGTAAAGAAAAATAGGCATGATAATATAGAAGAAAACCATTTGTATATTTCAGGTCACTATTTGCACTGCTAACAACACAGCAGCAGGTTCCATTTGCCTTGCACTAAGCAGGTCATGAATAATTCAGCTCCTTGCTTCATTCCCTAAATAGTTGACAGGGAACAGAAACTTTGTTCATGACCCGTATGGCCTTTTTTGAAGCCTGCCTATTTATTTAATAATGCACATCACAAGGCCCATCACCCAGGCTGGCATTCATTAAAAACAAAAGCATTCAATAATTATTACTAATAAATGACCATGAAACAAGCGACTTCCCAGAGCTACCACCTTTTACTCGCAAATAGCACTCAGCCAACTATTTCAATAATTAAATGCTCTCAATCTGCACTGCATCAGCCCTGGCTCAGGTAGCCTTCGTCAGGAAACAGATTCCAGGAGCACTGGGAACGCCTTCCAGCCTCAGCCACAATGGTAACTAAGTATCTGAGCTCTCTGCTATAGCACAGCTGCCCCACTGGAACAAAGAAAACAATTTCCATCAAAGGCACACTGACATTTTCATGGACTCCTTATACATTCTTAAGTATCGATCCTTCTTCTCACTGTCTCAACTCTTCAAATTTTGATCAAGTCCTGGGCTTCTCCAGTCTGTGGGTTCCAGTTTGTCACCTGAAGCAGCAGCAAAATGTGATGCTGCCCAGAGCACAGCACCAGTACTGGACTGTTGAGCCAAGGTAATGCGCTTCAAAACTCTGGCCATTTCATCAGTCCTGCATTGTAAGGGAGGATTACTGCAGGGGTCTGCAGCCATGCCCCAACCTCCAGAGGAAAGAATTCCAAATCACTTCCTTTCTCTACACCCAGATCTCAGTAAAATACTACCATTATTACAAACTCTTGTCTGAAGAGCTTTCCCAAATTTCCCAGAGAGAAGTCAATCTTTGATAAGGTCCTGACCCCTTCAGCAATAAAGACCTTTCTCCTGAAGCCTCAAACAACCCACTTAATTAGCCAGATGGCTAATGAAGTTTGAGCACCCATTAAAAAAGGTAAAACAAATATGATGATCACCTTTGTTCCTGTTATCTTCTCTGCTCTGTTAAGTAACAAAGTTTCACAAAAGATAAACGGGCATCAAGTTGGTCAAGGACCAGACACTGCTTTGTGGAGAAATGTCAGCACACACCCCTCAAATTCCCCAAAAAGGAACAAAAATCATGAGGTGTCCCAGAAAAAAAATTTCCAGAAAGTTTTGCTCCTGAGCCATTCAAACACTGTTTTGATAGTGACATTTCAATTCACTTCTCTATTTTTATGTTTCACTAAAAGGGAAAAAAAAATGGATAGAGACAATTCCATCTCACTGGAAAATTGCAACCTTTTCAGCCTCGAAGAAATATTCATAAACCAAGCAGAGTATGAGTCTGTATTTTAACTTGGACAGGAACACATGGAAATTTGTGGCAACTGCATGTGTCCAAAGGAAACATCAGCTTCCATGAAGGATGAGACTTGAAAATGTATATTTAAAGATTACCCATTACTGAGACTGAGAGAAATCAGAGATACACACAAACCAGGAGGCAGTACTTAACTTCTTGTCCACAAACAGTACTCTAGAAATTAAAAAAAGCCAACTTGTTTAATTTTGAAAAGTCTTACACACCACGAGTTCCGATATTGCCAAGGAAAGCCCCAACTTTTCAATGCAATCCATATTTGTTTCATTCCAGAAACTCATCAGCTTTCAAAGAGAATTGAACTGAGAATAGAAGTCCCTTAACGGAAGACTACTGCAAAATACTACTATTGAAATTGATTATTATTCAGACAATATCAATTTCATTATCCCTGATCGATCCGGAGCAATGTTCCCCAGCAACCTTCAGTTACAAATGCTGCATGAACAGTAACTTAATACAGTACAACAAATTGCAGCCAGTTACATTCAGCAACAGCCTGACTTACCAGGCTTCCAGCAAATAGCTGTCATAGGTGCTGATGTAGGGAACTGCATGTCAGAGCACCACCAAAAAGGGCTGAGAAAACTCCTTCCCCTCAGGACTTCGTTAATTTGATTTATGTGTACAGGCAGGAAACTAATTGCTTACTGTTGCAGTGCCTACCATGGAACTGCAGATTCCACCGGAAGGCTGGATCTCAGGAATATCCATGGACTTCGGTTTTACACTGTGCTGATGAGAGGTGCATCCTAAACAGGAACCTGCCTGTGCTCAGTGCTTCAGAAATTTTAAGGACTCTTTGCCATGCCCTCTGCCACGGTCTCCTCTGAGGAAAAATGCACCCTCTGAGCGCACTGTAACGCTGGGAAGTTCAGAGCCAAGAGAGGAGGAACTCGTGCAGTTGTTCAGGCAACCAGGAGACAGTCCACGTGCCACTAATTAAACTGCTAAGGGGGTTTGTTCTGCAAGGTTTGTTCCTCACCATCTTTATAAGCACATCCTTGGGACCACCAGCCAAAATTACTGATCCTCCTCGTATTGAGCTGCAAGGACTGCACAGTGAAGGACAACTTTGTCCAATTTCTGCACCCTATGGTTTTTCCCAAATGGAAGCAAGTGGCCTACAACGAAAACTGGTTGTCATCTCAGCAGGCTGCGTGGCTTTTTTCCTTCAGGTTCTTTCTGTTAGGAAATATGTGGTTTGGTTAAATCTATAAAAATGATAGATGGCAACATAAATAACTCTTTAGCATCTAAATGTGACCTTTTAGCCAGCATTAGTGTCAGAGTTGCTCAGAAATGTCCAGTCAAATATTTCTGTTTTTCAGGTAAAGTCAGGTGCACAGCCTATCGCTCACCAAAAGTTTCTTAAAATGGATGGATTTTTAAAATCCACAGATGTTTCACCATCCATTCCAGTTTGTAACCGAAACAGAAAGGATCCCTTAAAAATCTGAGCTTCCCAAACTGCACCAGACACCTACAGGCAAAGGGGAGAGCAAGATGTCCTGGGGCAGCCCAGCTGCCAGAAGGATTCAGGAACCGTCAGGCTCTTCCCAATCTCTCTGTTACCCCAAACAGACAGGAACGTGGAATGCCAGACCTTTAAAAAGCAAATTACTCCCTCAGCCACGCTGGCACAGCTCATTTCATCATCTATTAGGGAAAGTAGCACTTGTCACCATTCAGAATTGCTGTTCTAATTGGGACTAAATTGCCCCACACTTTCAGCAGCAGTGGTAAAGAGGCAGACAGCTAATGGCCATGGAAATTGGTTCTCTCTCTAAACCCTAACCACATTTCTGTTATGAGGAGTGTGAGGCAATTCCAGCAAGGTAATCTTTAACTTTAAAATAAGTAAGATTATGCAATTCAAAAATAAGAGATCAGAGCAAAACTCATTTATACTTTATAGCCTATCAAAAACTGGTGTCACTTTTCCATGGAAAACACGAGGCACTGTACAGCAGCAAGACCAAAGCCATTCATCTGGGCTGTGACAGATAGTAAATTTATCAAGGGAGTTATTATGCTGATGTGGCATAATACAATTTATTGATTCTAATTCTTTAACATATCACACTTATTGCTTAGGAAATCAAACATGCATTGCTTAGAAAAATTATTTCAAGGCAATACTATGTACTTAATTTACAAAGGATACAGTTACGATACAAAAAATCAGATTTTACTGTAAATGATTTCCCAAATCAAACACCTAAAAATTGGCACATTTTTATGGTTACCATTAAAAATAATCAACTGAAAAGAAAAATTGTTCTCAGTGAAACTCTCATGGGGGACTTGAAACACATCATTTCAATGGTAAGTAAACTATAACCTAAGATATTTCTTCAACAAAGAAAAGGAGTATTATAAGCATATGCTGCAGCTGGCCCTAAAAGGATCAAATTTACACCTCCTTCTCAAGCATTATATTGATATAATGCATCCTTTTTTCATCTAAAGAAAAAGAAACAAAATTTTAAAAAAAGAATTAAACTAAAGAAAACTATAAAACACAGAAGCCTTTCTATTAACACCTCTGAA
Organism: Dryoscopus gambensis; assembly: GCA_013389985.1. Taxonomy (NCBI): domain Eukaryota; kingdom Metazoa; phylum Chordata; class Aves; order Passeriformes; family Malaconotidae; genus Dryoscopus; species Dryoscopus gambensis. Next base: position 75,668 of record WEIT01034719.1, read on the forward strand.
GTACAGATATAACCTATTTTTTGGTTTAAAAAGAAATCATATTTGACATAAGTGGGTATCTGAAGCCTAAATTTATCAAGTCTCTGTTCCACAGATAGCACTTGGGTCACACAGGGCATCTTTCTTCCACAAAAGACACCTCCCCATGTTCCCAGAGCCATTCTTCGATGGGGAGGTGGCAGGGGGATAAGTGGCAACTTTCCCTTGTTTGATATTACTCTTATCTCCTTTCAAAAGGGGCTTTGTACTTATAAATACACATTCAAAATTATCATGTGAATGAAGAGAATCCCAAGTGATTCCGCAGTGTGGGAACGAAACAGATCTAGAGAGCTCACTTAGCTCCTGGTTCACCAGGAATACGCCGACATCCATTTCCAAAGATGCTGTAGGCCTGGCTTCAGACTGAGCCTAACTAGATTTAACATTTGCATTTGTGATAGCAAAACAAGAAATACCTGAGACTGATATCCAGGAGGGAATAGGATGAGTTCTCACTGGGATTTGCTTTTTGCAATGCTCTTTTCAGCTGCTGGTGTGACAAAAAACCAGGATTTGTGTACAGGGGACACAAGTGATCATGAGTGAAGTGAGCGGTGGCCTCGGCCAGTACACTGCTACCAGCAGCCACGGAGAGGTCAGGTGTAGCTATTAATTAACAGTAGCTGTTAACAGGAGCAGGCACTAAATGGGTCTCTACCCAGGGAAGCAGTCAGCAGAGCACTCCTTTCCTCACACCCTTCCTGAGGCAGCTCTGCTCCTGTGGTGATTTCTCATTCCTGGGACAAAGGCAATCTCACCAAGCAGCAGCCTGTAAATTTCATTGATTCCAGATCTCCAGAACTCACATTTTCAAAGAAGTTCCAGGCTCTCTTTGCTCCTCAGGTATGTATTTCACAGGCTTTACCTGAGAAAAAGGTTCAAAACCCTAAGGTTTTAACAGTACTGATTACAACTGACCAGGGAACAAGTAACACTTCAATATGGAAGCGTCTCACTTCACTTTGAGAAAAAACAAGTAAAAGTCCTTTTCTCACTGCACTGGCACTTTTGTTCCTTGGCCATGACACACAGGAGAGCAGCTGCTGCCTGCTCTCCCAAAGCCCTTTGAAGAATTAAGCTTAAGTTATGGATGGCAGCAGGCACCAGTGACAAATCAATTCTTGCCAGAGATGGATTTGGGAGATTCTGCAGGTGATACCACCAGCTGGAATAAGGAACAGATACGCCTCTAAAGGACAGTTAGTTACAACTGGATGTATTACGAAGGGATTTACACCTCCCTATTGCTCGAGGGGGGAAAAATGATAGTGAAGGAAGCATTTGAGAGAGAACACACAGGATGAAAAGCAGAGCTGAAATGTAGGAGCTGCTCTGTAGACTGGCTGGAGAGCAAAGCCAAGGCTCTTCTGTGTGTGCCCCCACCCCAGTTTTAATCATGGGAAGACGTATCTTAAAAAAACTGTGGATGTGATAGTAACCAAGATGTACAACTTCGGAAAGTAATTATTGAGTAAAGCACAATAAGGCTACAAGAATTTTAAAAATGTGAGAGCAATTAGCTAATCTGACAAATAATGTACAGCTGGAGTTACCACTGACATCAACATGACTGTCTGTTTCTTTTACTCTTACTATTCAACATGAATCTTTGTTTATTCATTTAATTTAGAGAAGTCAATCCCAAAATTACAACTTCATAAAAAATTATGATAGCCCCACATTTTCCAAATAAAATAGGATTGTTTCATTTTTATTTGGTTTTGGAGCAATAAAATTGAAATAATTCCATATAAAATAAAAATACCACCTTCTGTATTTCTTCTATTGAAATGTTTAGCACTGACAAAGATGCAATATTGTAATTTTTTAATGAAAAACATGCCAAATTGTATAACATGAGTTAAAATCTCAGGAGTCTCTGATAGGATTGTATTTCTGCTACTTATTGTGCTTTTATAGCTTTGTCCCTTTAGATTTTGGTGTATTCAATTCAAATCTTAACTGAAAACACTACCAAAATTCACTTTGCACAAAACTCAAACATTTACCATTTTAAAACATAAAAACTTAGCAAAATATATGATGATCAGAACATTGGTAGCTAGTGACAGTAAGGTGAAGTCAGTGGCAGTGATCCCTCTAACTCTCAAGGGGGGGTGTGTCAGACTTTTTCCCCTTTTTCAGTTTTCTTACTGAAGGTAGGGCAAGAAAAAAGTCACCCAGGAGGCAGAGGGGACACTAAACAGCAAAAATAGCACATTCCTCCTTAATTTGGGGAAAGAGAAGGAAAAAAAAAAAAGTTCCAGTCATTATAAACACAGATCTGCTGAATAATTCAATTAAGTGGCAGTGATCACTGGATAGTGACCTGCATCTGGCAGATGTGCAGCAACAGAATAAAGACACACTTTTTTAGCATCACCTTTTTCATACAGAGTTAGAAAGAAAAAACAGCTGAATTTTCAAAAGCACTTTAGTGATAGTCGAAATCTGAGTATCATTTTAAAAAGTAGCTTTAAGAAGTCAGATCTCATTGAAAATTATGCACATTTTCATTGCAAATTTACTTTTGAGAATTCAACAGCACGCTGCTTACCACAACTGACAGTGGGCGTTTCTGTATTGTTGGGAGTCTCCCTCTTATGACCTTCAGCATTTATTGTAAACTGTAGAGGATTCCACATCTAAATGCATTAATTCCTTTGGAGAGCAGGGCCTTTCCCAGTGTAATGACTGAATTTTGGAGCGGCAGACATTCCTTGGGGAGCGTGGCTCGAGGCACAGGTCACTCCTCTCCAGCCATGCCCTCCTGACACGTTCTCTAAAAGGGCTCCAAGAACTCAATCTTGCCATGGACTTTCAACCCACCTGTCCCAGGAGATAACCTGCTTTCTGCCTATCAATTTTACCACCTTTATCCATTTGTTTTGCCCTGGTAAGTTCTGCTGCTTACGGACATAAATGTACACAGTGCCCGAAGTATTCCATGTTTCAGCTTCTACCTCTTTTGGATGTGAAATTTATGTCCTTTTCATACTCACCCTGAATGCCTTTTGGAGCCAAGTTACACCTAACTTGAACTCAAACCTTGTCATATATCTTCCAGAAGAAAACTGTGAAAAGTTATATTCATGGCACAAACAGATATAATTACTGGATTCCCATCACCCCAGTGATATTTGCAGAATTATATGTGATTTTGCCACAAATGAATTGCTAGATTTACTGACTGAATCCTATTAATAATATTCATCGTTGTTGTTTCTTTTTTTCCAGTCCCAGTTTAAAATGCAGTGTGCCAGGTTAGAAAAACTCTTCGTGTTTTTTTTTGTGGCAATTACTTTTCCCCTTCAGGCACCTCTGACAACTCATCTTGAAACCTCCGAAACATCAGGAATGAACTGATTTCTACTTTTTATCATCAACAATGCAAGCATCTCCCTACAGGGGGTGGGGAGAGGTCCAAAACAGCTCACAGAGATAATGTTGACTTAGGCTGTACCACTGATTAATCAACTTGGCCAAGACCAGTAATTACAACTGTGCTAAGTTGCACAGAAATTCTGTAGCATTCCCATTTCACAGGAAACAAGGTGCAAAGTTGAAGGAATAAAAGCCAACACTCTGAGTTTTCTTACCTAATGATTTCTAGTATGTCTGCTGGGGAAAAAAAAGCTTAACATGGAGCTGGAGTGATGTAGACAGCCAGGATGGGACTGACAGAAGAGGAGCCCACCAGGAGCCTCCAGTGGAGAAGACACACAGGAGCACCTGAATATCCCAACTCAGCAGCCCATGAACACAAACTGCTGTTATCCTACACAATCACAGAACTGTTTAGGTTGGAAAACACCTCTAAGATTGAGTCAAACCATTAACACAGCACTGCTGAGTGACAAGGTGACTAAACCATGTCCCTAAGTGCCACATCTACCTGTCGTTTAAATCCCTCCAGGTACGGGGACTCAACCACTTCCCTGGGCAGCAACAATCCTCCATCCCTAACGGGGACTGGTAGACAGGCTTCATTCAGCTCACACAGAATCCAGTCCAAATCCAGACAAAACCAACACAAGTTCCCCCTGGAGCACTTCTGCAACCTCTTTAGAAGTGCAAAGGGTCAAATCCTCAAAGCTTCATCCGACCACAAGCAGATTTCACCCCAACAGAAAGCTCCCACTCCAGACCTCCCAGCACATTAAGGTTATGTCTGCTTCAGCAATATGATTGGCACTTCTGTGTCTCTTAAACAGGTGGTTTTTTCCTCCTAATTCCTTTACAGGACTGTTAGCAAGCTCCCATACCATCTGAGCCTGATCTAAGAAGTAAACAACAAAAATTAAATTAATGTCATGCTCAGTAACATTTAGAAATTGCAAGCTAAGCAGCTGCCACTTATTCCTGGTAACTCGAAGGATTTTATTGAAGGAAGTTTTCCAATAAGATATATTGATTTTGTCAGGTTTGGGCTTTTTTTTTTTTTACTCAAGCAACATATGTTGCATGTTCTGTACTCGCAGGGCTGCACACTCCCAGGTTTCATTGCAGTCACCCTGACTCCTGCCAAACAGATGCTGAGGGAAAGCAACTGAACACAACGTGGGATAAAAGCTGTCTCAGACCAAAATGTTGGGTTAAGAAAGATTTTGTGGGTAATGCAGTATACTGAAGGCATTGATTATATATTTATAAACAGAATTGATAGGTAGCTGAATTAATGTTTGACTACATTTATTGAAATCAGGCTATTAAGTAGAAAAGAAACCCAAACAAATATTAAGAACTATGCTGAAGGATAGCAACTACCCAATTTTTTAAGTTCCAAAGTAACCATATAATTCATTTTCCCTAAAATCCAGACTCTCAATAATATCCTAATAGCAAGCTGAAATCGTTTGACAAGTGATGAAGGGTTTGAAAAGGAATGTTTTTAAACCACCCTTAGAAATAATAGAACAGCAAGTGATTCCCAGTCCCCAAACACAAAGTACTGAAGTATTATCCTGAGTCTGACAGACATGCCAGCAATTTGCTGTAATTTGTGTAATACCCAATCTTAGGGCTTAGCTTACTCCAATACTTTGGTTGTGATGAAGCCACAATGGCAGAATTCAGTTCAATTTACTCTCTGAAAGACAAAGAAGTTAATTTTTCACATTAAAAATCACCATTTTTCATCACCCGTACTCTTTCCCATTATGAAAATAATTAAATTGGTATGAAGTATAATCAGTTCAACACATGAAAACTGATACAAAACCCTTCCTATTTACTTTTTCTCTTGAATTTAATAACAGTGTTGGCTCAAAACATGGTATTAGCCACTACAGGATTTACTACTTGGCTTAGCAAATATAATAAAAGACAAATATTTTTAGAACAGCCCTGTGGTTACTTTTGATGTGTTTCTGATCTACTCAAGAACACCTCTTTGGATGACCAGGACAGCTATCTTCTATAACTTAAGGTATGTGAGTTCTGCCGCTTCTGAACTGGTACTGATCAAAAAAATCTTCCATGCATTACCTTTAACATGAAAAAGGAACTTTGCATTCCAGAAGCCAAAACTAGGCTCACCTCCCCTTCCAATATAGAAACAATTTTCAAAATTTGGCAGGAAAACCTATTTTCTTTCACACTCACTGCTACAGAAAAGTGATTATACTCTGATACAGATGTGTCATATAGACTGTCAAAGCAGTGAAAGTATTCCACATTGAAAAAAAAAAATTAAAATCAAACTCAGTCAGTAGGTATTTTGCAACAATTTATATTCTTAGAACAGGTAATGAAAAATAAAAAAAAAATAAACAAATCACCATCTTTCAAAGTACAACCCAAGGAGAATAAAGGTTTAATTTACCATACAGAGAAAAAACACCAACTAGGGTTCACTTTTGTGCCAAAAATTAGATGGGGATTTCTTAAAGCAGCAAATATTACAAAACATCATATCAACCTTGCTTTTCAGTAGTGATATTTCAGTAGTTTGGCAATCAACTGGATCCAGGACAGCCATTTTATTGTCTATATTTCAATTCAATTTGAATGATCTGTGTCTTCCAATTCATTTACATTAAAGCTAATAATATATTTAGCGATAGAACATTATTAAAGCAAAACCTATTATGATTAGCACAAATCTGCATTATTAAAAAAAAAAGAATTTTGTATATGCTTATGAACACCTCCCAAGTGTCATTATAAAACTGATCATGATAAAAAAAATCAGGGTTTGTAAGTAAGATTCCACATAAAACAAATCATGTAAAGACTTTAAAGTGACACCTGAGAGCATTTAGAGAAAAAACCTGCCAAGGTACCTACCTGTAAATCTGTTGAATATTTTCAGCTTTGATTTCCTTGAGAATTTCATGGTAGATATGAGGATTATTTGGTTCTTGAGATGCTGGGGGAGAAGGGCATTTCTTCCGTGCATAATATCCTATCACAATTCCAAAAATAAATAAAATCAAAGCAGTGCAAAATACTTTCAGTATCCGAAAAAAGCTGCAGCGGTTGCTCTTTGGTGCCTGTCTCGTGTAGTGGGAGATGTAGTCGGGGTCTTCCTGAAGCCTCTGGAATCTTCCCTTTGGAGAAGAGGAGGGCTGGATGGGCTCCAGGTCAAGGTCAGGGCTCTGCGAGTTCCCCAGGTGATGCTGGGCTGCACCATCCAGTCGGAAATGGTCAAAGCCAGGCTCCTCCAGCTCTTTTTCCATGTCCCATTCCAGTTCCAACGCTGTGGCTTGGAGCTCATCGTTGTCAAGGTATGGAGAGTGCCCCTGAGCTCTCTGGTCTGCATTCACTTTGTGATAGGCCATCTTTTTATCTATTAAAAAAAAAATTAAAACTTAAATGTTTGTTTCTATATGCACCCTTACATTATTTATTTATTCCATGCATCCTTACATAATTTATTTATTCTTTGTAAACCTGGAAGAACTAAACAGACAACAAAACCCAAAAAACTGGGTTCTCACTATTTCACTCTCCCCATTTCCATTGTCCGGTCTTCTTTTGTAGGATCAGCAGACCCATGAACATCATCACAAGAGAAAGAAGGTATTTATGGGACTATATTGTAAGAATACAAATAAAGGGAATTCAAAAGTGCCAATGCAAACCAGTGAAATTATCCAATTATTTTGTCAGTCCTCGAGATAATATTAAAAAATTGAGTGAAGGCTCAGAGTTTCCAAAACAATTATTTGTTACCTGAAAGTAATTTTAAATCTTAACAACTGTGTGCAACAATTTCATTTCACACACCATACAAAATAATGCTGCTAAAATAAAGTTGAAAAGCTGGAAATAATATGAATTGACTGATCTGATTCTAAACACATGGAAATGATAAATTAAAAAAGAAACTTCAGGGTGACACTGTACTTACATATCAATAAAAGGCTTCCATTTAGAGGGAGTATTCTATTATTTATAGGTATTTTAAATGCCTGGTTCCCGAATGACTGATGAATTTACTTAGAAATTGTCCCAGCTGTTTTGCTCCACTTATTTTTCCCATTTTAATGAATCAAAAGCACTGCCAGGTAAGTATTTGTAACAAAATCATTCTTTTAATAGCAAGGCATAACTGTGGCACTTGTAGATATTTCTATGGAAGTAGAAGCCCTCTAAAGGGAACTCTGACCTCCAGTACAAACACTCAAAGTCAATTTTCAACAAATCATTTTTGACAGACTGCAACAACAGGGTGCCTTTTCCCCCATACTCTGACAATAGCCATTCCAACACATAAGCATCTGTAATTTAGGGCTTTTCAAACATCAGACTTACTTCTCAATTAGAATAAAATTAAGATAAAAATATGAAACCTCTCATAGTGATGAACACTAGACTGACACCTACAACACTACATTATCACTCCATTTTTATATTTTAAGGCATTTTCACTCTCCAAGACTCACCTCCAAATAACATTACCACATAACAGAGGAACCCACAATAATGGCAAAGTGGAATTCAGCTTTTTGAAGCTCTCTGAAGAGAGCAAACCGCTTGCAAGCTCCAATATAATGAAACAGCCCATTGTCCCCTGAAAGGCTATCTGCCTCTATACAATACCAATTTACAGATCCTATTTTCCCCCTACAGCCATATAAATATCCCTCACCTATAACTGTCAGACAGCCTGGGAACAGTCAAGGGAGCCCACACGTTCCAAGCCACCATTCCAGTCACTTTGCAAATCAATTCCCCACCTGCAGCCCAAACTCTTCCATATGCAGTGGGAGCAACAGAGTGAGCTGAACTAAAGCCTCTTAAATTAGTGTGAAAGCCTGCGTTATTTATTTAAATAACGATTGCAAATTTAGTCTTTGAATTCCAGCGGAGTCATCAAATGGCTGCAAAGTCAAACAGCTGCAAAGCTGCTGTGGCTGCCCTTTGTGGACTTTGTCAGCCCAGCCCTAAGGTCTGTGAAGGATCCTCTGAACTTCAGCACCACAGTCCCCACAGTTGTGCATCACCCCGAGATCTCTCAAGGGAGCACTCTGCCCCTCCATCCAGGTTGTTCAGGAAGATATTTCATAATGACAGCCCCAGAACTGATGCCTGCTGCAGAGCTTCCTGCCAAGCACCAACTGGACATCAAACCATGTATTAATATTCTTTGGAAAATTGAGATAACTAATTTTCAAGCTATTTAGCTGCCCTTTCACTCTGTCTGTCTTCTGTTAGTGGAAGGATTAATTTGCAAACCATCAGTGACAGAGATCACTGCTAGGTAGTATCAACTGCCCAACAACCTCATTTTTACAACTCTACTTCATATTGCTTTTTATTAGAAATTAAAGACCAGTGATTTCTCCTTTAAAGCAAAGCCAATCACCACTGCTTTTCATAAACACATAATTTTGGCTCTAGAATTCCTGAAGTCATTAAACAAACTGTTTTAGCCAAGTAAGTAAACCCTTGGCAGATTACTACAGTACTAGCCATAAACCAGAATTAAGGCAGTTTTTCAGATGCAATTTCATGGCAAATATTAATCTTGCCGAGCTTATAAATGTTGACCACTGCCTATCTGTGGTAGTTAAGTTTTCCCCGTATTTATGACATTTAAAAAAACGTGTGTTATTGTTCAATGGAGTGTATTAATAAAGATTATTTAAATCTACATATAAATGCATAATAAAAATTCAATGAAATTTCTTGAAATGGTTATTAATGCTGATGAGTAGTAACCCCATTCTACAGTTTAGCATCTCAGCAATTCAATTTTCATTCAAAGCGCCAAAACAAGTTACCTCACTTCAGAAAAAAAAAAAAAAAAAGAAAGAGAAAACAACAAACAAGCAAGCAGCTAAATGAACTAAAATAAAAAATCAATATTCAATTCAGTTTTATATTTGAGACCAGTCTTTGGAGTATGGGATCTTATTAGCAACGCATGTCCTTTAGTTAAAGAATGCAAAGAATGCAGGAGTAGCTGCAGTTGTTAACTTCACTTTTTCCACTAATATTTCTAAGTTCATTGTTTCGGTCTAAGGACACAGCACAACTTACCTTGAAGTATCTGAGGTCAGGGCCTGCACTGCATTTAACCATTCCAAAAGTAATTTTAGAAAAGGGTCTCCTGGTTCTCAAGGCACAGATCCTTTGTGCCATGCAATCTGTATCACCAGTTCTATTTATTTTTGGTATTTAGCTGACTACCATAAATTTGGTATTTATGGCTTCAAGATTATGTATTAAATGTAGTTTTGGCTTGGATTTAGAAGGAGAAAGAAAACAGCACATATTCACAATAATACTGAATTTGGGGGGGAAGACAATAGAAATACAGAAAAAAATTGAAGTCAAGAAAAAACACTACAATACTCTAGTTCAGTCTTCTCTATAACACAGACCATAAAATGAACATATTTTCAAAAGACATTTTTGAAAACTTCAGGACATAGAAAATTCTCCCCATCTGCCAGCAAGCTGTTTCAACATTTAATTGTTGTTAAATACATGTTTTATTATAAAAGATAAAAGAGCAACTGCAAAATGCCAGAAGTCTGAATATGCACCAAGTGAGCTTTAAAGTCACTCTGTAGGGACAACAAAGGGGATCATAAACTCTGGAATACTGGACAGAGCCAAGCTGATGACCAATAAAGCTGATGTACATTTCTATACTTCCACTGATTTGTGAGGAGAATGTTTATAGAGAGGTATCAAACCAAAGCTAAATATCCTTTCAATAAACGGTACACAAGAAATCAGGAGAGTCAGCTTCATCAGATCGTTATTGCCTTAACGAGCCCATTTCAAAACTCTGCCTATGCTCTGACCTTAAAAGTAACACATTTACATCCTGCCTGATAGGAACATCTTGTTATGGAACCACCAGAAAATTCTTTTTTCAACAACTTTCCCTGTTTCAATCCCTTATCAATGAAGGTGTTGAAAACTATAGAATATGGTCTTCATGAAAGGTCCTCCCACCCTCCAATACCTTCAAAACAGAAAGGTGAGTTTACACGAACATTTTATGAAACAAACAAGCAAAAAGCAATATGAATATACTACTGTAAATTCTTTGTGACTGCAGTTGTTAAATGCAGCTCATAAACAGCTGAGACAATTAGCAGGCTCATGCACAGCAGGAAGTGTGGCAAGCGTTAACGGGCTGCCCACAGCAAGCCCTTCTCGGGCCACTTAGTGCTCAGTACTGAAAAGGCAAAATTCACCCACGAATTGTCCTAAAGGCCTTGTGGCCTTCTTGTATAATCATAAACCCAGAAATCCAGGGCTGTTCACTCATCTCATATTGAAGGGGTCTTTAATTTTTATTTTCTTCTCAGTATCTTCTATACAGAGTGCTTTTCTCCTAAGTCCTTGTAATCTTTTTGTGCCTAAGAAAACCCCCAAAGCAGATGTAATGTCACCTGTTCAAAGGGCCAATAGCTGTGCTTATCATGGACCTCAACACCCACTGCACTTGCATTTAAAGTATGTATGACAACAAATTAGTACTTTGTTAAATGAGATGATGCCAAGTTTCAGGCCTAGACAAATTTCTTCAAAGTTATAAATCCCTGACAAAACTTGTTTGCAGAAGAGATTATGATACCCTTGTCAACAGCAACATTACACTACCCTGTAATTCAAAAAAAAATATAATGTGATAATCCCATCACTGCTGCCTTAATTTTGTGCAGTAATGATCCCTCCCTTCCCTCACGTCTGGGACATGGGCTTGGCAACCAATTCAGTTACAGCGGGACAATTAAGTACCTTGTCACTCCATAGAGCCACCAGATAAAAACAAACGACAAAACTCACCAGTTGTTCACATTTCACTGAAGATGAATGCAGCCTGAAAGAGTGAGCAGTATTGTAGCAGAAGACAGAACAGAGAGATCAGACTGGTCTATAAAACATAGCTAAATTGAGCCTAAAGCTCTCTCTTCATTAGTAAGTCCTTTTTGGCCCAGATGAATGATATAGAGTATTTAATGTCTTCAAAAATTTCTCATTGATTTTATTGTATCATAAACAGCCATGTGGACCAGGATACCATTAATACCAACACCGAGGATGACCATATGACGAGCACAGGGCCTGTGGTGCACCGGGATTGATAAGATTTGTGCACGATCATGTCCAGCTGGAACAAGAGTTAATCTGCCTACGATCAAATGCATCAGCCACCTGAGCTATAATATCCTGGGCCATCCAGATGTGCATTGGTACATGGATGTACTTGCCTGCTGCCTTTTCAGAACCTCTGAATTCCTGGGGCCTGGAGAAAGACTGCAGGAGGGTCCTTCTTCCCCAGCAGACAAGTATCAGGGAACAAAAAGGCAGCCTTAGCTGGTCTCTAATATGCTGGGCATGTATTACTAACACAGATCTTTCCCATTCTCAGACACGTTTAGTTTGCAAATACCCATTTGCCTGAAACAAAACTCAGAAATATTTACTGACCTTATAGGAGCTAACAGCATCTGTGATATATGCAGAGTCTACCTAGGAGGTTTATTAAAACTGCAGTGTAATTAGATCAGTATAAATGGCTCTGTTACGGAGTCTGTGCATTTCTTGTGGGACGTGCTCTGCTGCTGCCCTTGCTTTGCTTCCAGGACAGCTCTTCCCTCCCATTAGGGTGAGTACAGCTCAGTTTTCTCACTGTTCACTCTTTTTGCTCATTTGCAAACATCAGGACAACAATGCCAAACAAGGAGAGAGAAGCCACGCACACACACTCCAGTTTCTTAGTTCATTAATTAATCAATCATTTTTCCACTGGAATCAACACTCATCCTGCTGTTCTCCTTGAGAAGGGCACTGGATAGGACTGCAGTGTTTCTAAAAGCAAAGAAGCAGATGGAGAATTTAGGACTACCAGGGCTAATCGGGATGTGGTGTGTACGTGCCTTTACACACTGTTCTTAACCTGGGCGTAAGGGGAAGAAATTCTGTCCCGCATCCCTGTTCATTTGCACCAGGCCCCAGCCCCACTACCTAAATCCTCCTGCCCCAACCACCTCCCCACCATTTACCTTCCCAAAACTCTGCCCAAGCTCCTGTCCATCCCACCCAAAGCTATTCTTCCAGAACGTCAGTCTTTCCTTTTTCCCATTTTTCCTCATATCAACTCTCTGTACACTAACCTAAAATTGAGTTTGCCTGCATAGATATGTTTTTCCAACTTCAAGGTTTCATCAATAATACATTTTTCATTACATTCCCCCCAGACATTATAATTGCCTCTGAAAGAAATAAAATACAAAGCCTTACCAGGACAAAAACTATTATTGGGGCATTTGCATTTAAGCTTATAGTTGAATTTGATGTGAAATAAAATCATTGTAAATGGTGTTTAACTTGAAAATGCTGACAGCAATAGCTGTAATAACAGGCCATAGCAGTCCTTAAGAAAGTTAATTTTATATGACTCATTTCTGCCTCAGAAATTTTTACATTGCCAGTCTTGGGCTTGGGCACATTTCACTTTGATATTTTTCAAACTCTTTTTCCTCTTTAATTACAGTCAATCCTATTTAAATTATTATGAAAAAATTAAATCATTTTAACTTTGAAAATTTGGAAACTGTACACTTGCAAGGTACTACACTGTAATAAAGTGTGCTAGTTGGGAGTGTGTCATACTTCAAAAGATGCAAACCCACACTGCAAAATACTATGCGATTTCAACCCATATCTTGGGAAGAACAAAAAACCCACAAACCAGGAGGAAAAACCAGAAAAAATCAACACCACAACCAACCAGCCAACTAACAACAAACACAAACAAAAGAAAACCAAAATTAAGGGTCATTTTTATGGATGAGCTACAAACAAGAAAAACAGCAATCTGGCCTTATCATAGGCATCAACTCCATTCCTGTTTTTTAACCATCATTGACAAAGCCTTGCAATGAAGATTTTAACACATTCTGTTTGAGGGGAAAAAAACCAAACTAAACCAACCAAAAAAAAAAAAAAAAAAAAAAAACCACAACTCACAAACAAACTGATGACTCTGGAGCATTTGGGATACGATTTTATCTGTAACTGTTCCAACCTCCCTGCCCTAGCAGAGTCATCACAGAGCACAGGATTGCATCCAGATGGTTCTGGGGTATCTCCAGTGAAGGAGACTCCACACCCTTTCAGGGCAATCTGTTCCAAGTGCTCCAGTTTTCAGAGTATAGGATCAATTTCTCAAACTTAGCTGGTTACAGAAGACAAACCTTCCTATCAGCAGTATTTCACATGGAAATGAGAGATACACAGGAAATATGAAGCCCTAATATGTCAAGAGTGACTGTTTTGGATAAAACCAGACTTTAAATGATATATTCAAAATACTGATACACACACACAAAAATGTTCCTGCTGCCACAATCCTGTGTTATTCTTACTTGCTGTAGGAAAATAGGTCAGAAGTTATAAAAAAAAAGTTAAATCCTTACTTCAAGAGTACATTTTCTAGATTTTTTTTTCCTCATTTCTTCCTCAGTGGGGTTTTACTCAGTTTTATCAAGTTCAACAATGACAGAGAGCCCTTAAAAATAATATATTATGGATCTGAAGATGGCAACATTTACAATTTAGCTTTATTGGAATTTTACTATATTTTGATAGATGACAGCTTTAATGATTCTGTGCATGGTTTATGGCAGAAAAAAGTAAGGCAGTAACATAATTTTCTGCTCTTTTCAACGATCTGTATCCAAAGAATTCAGAAAACAAGCAAGTGTACTTCATAATCACGCCAAATTTATTTTCTGGGTGAACTGTCAAATGTTAAAGCTCAAGTACACAGAGTGATGTTGCCATGGCAACTGCTACTGCAACCCAAGATGAGCCCATGTTTATGAAAGCACATTTCTGTCCCCTGTACACCTGCCGAGGCACGCGGACGCTCCAGACTCCTGTCAGGAGGCAATCGAGCTGTTCACGCATTATCAGCCCCGAGACTGCTCCTGGCAAGGCGAGGGGACATTTGCTGGAGCCATTAGGCTGTAACAACCCTGCATATGATCCATACAATGGCAGAATCATAGCATTGTTTAGATTGGAAAAGACCTTTAAGGTCACCGAGTCCAGCCGGTAACCCAGCAGTGCCAAGGCCACCATTACACCATGTCCCCAAGCGCCACATCTACGCAGCTTTTATAAACCTCTGGGGTGGTGATTCTACCACCGCCCCGGGCACCTGTGCCAGGGCTTTCAGCGAAGGAAATTTTCCTAATATCCAATGTAAACGTTCTCTGGTGCAGCTTAAAGCCGTTTCTTCCTGTCTCACCAATTCTTACCTGAGAGAAGAGACCAACCCCACCTGGCTAAACCTCCCTTCAGAGAGTTGTAGAGAAGATAAGGTCTCCCCTGAGCCTCCTTTTCTCTAAACACCACCTCCCTCAGCTGTTTTTCCTAAGCCTTGTTTACTCCTGCTTCTAGGGCCTAAATGAGAAACCCTTCATTTGCCCCAAGATGTAATATTAGAAGATTTAGTGTTGCTATAGCTCTAGGCAGAGTGGAGCAATAATATGTTTGGTGTCCTTTGACCTTTTTTTTCCTAAATCTCCACTGAAATAAGTTGTCAAGTTTGAGAAATGTCAGAGTTTGGTCATTTGAATCGGCCTGGAGGTGTAATTTTGCATGGAGCACAATTCCTGTGAATTTATCAGAACAAGTTTTTTCACACATAGTCAACATGGTGTGACATTCAGCATCCTGAATCCGCCAATGTCTACACACTGAAATGAGTTTATGATTTCTCTTAAAAAGAAAATCAAAAATGCGTTAGTTCAGGTCAACAAAGCAATCCTCAGTGGATTCCTGAGGATAAAAATTAAAGGAAGTACCCCTTTTCTCTGCCGTTTCCTCTGCATGCCTATCTGCTGGCAGTTCTGCCACGAGTTTAAGATCTGTGATGAAGTACATCTACATGTAAAGCTTCACACATCAGTAATGTATGTGCTTTCAGCAGCTCTCCTGAAGAATTTTACACTTTCACTTAAGCCCTTCTGGAACTAAGTCACAAAAGTAGCCAGATTTGATGCTGTTTTCAGCCAAGTCCTTCCCAGCTGTGACCACATCCTTGGGAAAAGAGGCACAGCTGCTTAGCCTATGGTTTAATCTTCAGCCTTTCTTTGATGGTGACCCAATCATTAGTTAGGGAAATCTCTCAGCCTTGCTAAGGTCTATGGAGATGAGGGCATTGCAAGGAATAAACTGGAGAAGTCCATTAAAGATTACGTCAGTTCTCAATCTCAGCCTGATCCGGTCATTTTTGACACACACAAGTTGACAGTCAAACTTTCACATATACAGAATTTATCACAGATTGCCAATAGACTGAGCTTATTAATACTGTTAGTCGATACACATTTCTCAAGGAATAATTTCTTAAAAAGCAATCATAACACTTCCTGACCACTTAGAGAAGAACGTGATACACACCTTACAATCTAAAATAAACAGATCAGCTACTGTAGAGGAAAAACTTCTCATAAAACTCTTGTTACACTTGGCCAGAGTTGTGCATAGCTATTACAGCTTAAATTGTTTATGCTGTAGAACTTTTTGATTTAGAGACATTAGCAGTTGAAGCTAAGCAAAGTGTGCATTATGACAAGAACAAAGAGGACATATTCAAGAAACATATAGCTTAGTACACTGAGCTAAAGGAGGCTATAAACCATATAACTGATGCTTAGAGGTATTGCAGCAATTCCCTTCTGAAGTGGGAACAGTGCATGAACAGAAGGGCTGATGGTTTCTGCTAATTCAGCTCTATGCCATGAGCTAAATGTGGGCTGATGGTCCTGTAAGGTGCTGGATACCCATGTCCAGGTACACACCCTGGACAAGACAGCCAGTGACGTTTGGGAACTTTGAACAGAGTAACCGTAACCAGAAAACGACACTCTGCTGACACCAGAAAATGTTAAACAACAAATGCCACAGTGCAGCAGCTGTGGGTGACCAGTCACTGAGCATGCTTTGCACACTGGCGTTAATATTTACTATTGCTTCCTCTCCAATTTTCTTTATAAAGCAACATTAATCCAAAATACCCCAAGGAACAGTGCTGAGAGAAAACTAAACCTTCTGTCCCTGCTTTCAGCTAGAAACCAGAACATGTCCATATTCATGTCACAGTAAAACACATTACATCTTCTTAAAAAGATCGGATGATACATCGATTACAATACAGGAATTAATTCTGGAAAGTTCACTGAAAAGTTGACAATTCACAGAATCATGAAAATTTTGGCTGGCAGGGACCTCACAGGGTCACCTGCTCCAACCTCCCACATGAAGCAGGACTGCTGCCAAGAACAGATCAAGTCACCTCATCCTTAAGTTGAACTCATCAAGCATTCAATCAGAGCTAACGGGTTCAATATAAACACAAATGTATACCATTGCACTCTTTTTTCCCCTCTGCTGCCAACACATCTGTTTCTTAGTAAAAATAACATCAGTATGCAAAAATAAAAACTCTCAGACCTGTAATATAACCGGTCGTTAAAATTCATACAGACATTTTTGCTTAAAAAGAAAAATACAATACAGAAAAGAGACAGAATTGGAAAAAGAAATGAAAGTCTTAACCTACAGACATAGCAGCCATGGCATGAAAAATTCATTTCCATTAATGAGACGTGGTAGTCCCCAGGCCAGCGCCCTTTGTATGTGAACCATGTTAATCAGATTGTATGAGCATTTGCTGGAAACTCCTGGGACAGCAAGCAACTATAACTATAGAGCAAGCACAGCAGATTAGCAGCTTGCTAAAAACTGCTTGACTTGTAACCCTTGAAGCACAGGAATGATGCAGGTTTCCCAAATCACTGATAAATGAAGCATTTTACTTATACGTCTTGTATTTGTTGCAGCCTTTGACGCAATTTCCACATCACCAAAACATGGACAAAACTTCCTGCTCAGGGACACCTTTATGTAAGAAAGCACAGAATAAAAACACAAATAAGGTCTGTGTCAGCCCAGCCTTGGTCACACACGCTTCTGGCACAACACCTTGCTATTGCTATCCTGCATCTCCAAAAAGCCTTTCAGTAACTGCAGCTGGGTTGGAGTGGGATGGAAACACAAGAATTCCCACCAGGAATCACTGCAGGACCTCTGCAGGTTTGGATGAGGAGTACAGGTGGATTTATGGCAAGCCCTACCAAGACAGCAGGACCTGGTCTTAAGCAGACTTCTCCTTTTGAAGACATCCTAGTCTATGAACCCTTCAGCCTGAAGGAGGAAAACCATCTGGATTTAGGCTTTCCTTCCTTCCGCTGGCAGTCAATACATTTAATTGCTTCCTAGCTTGGGCTTCATCTGCTGCATCTTCCCAGTGATGCAAACAAATGGAAACCTGTGCTACTTCAGACAACTTCATTTTAAAAACATTTGAGTGTTTCATGGAAATTTCAAAGTTATAAAGCTTTTTATTGATTTTATTCCCAGCCTAATTTTAATCTCAGTCACCAGCTCTCACTGTCTGTGCAGAGGTAGGAGCCACTAATAAACCAGTGTTCTCAAAAAGTCACCCGCCAATTGAAGGGAACCAATAAGGTAATTTCCAAAGAACATAACCTGACAATATTCATGAAAATATTATCCATAACTGCCTCTGAAAAAGACACCCAAGAAACATGCTATTAGTGACTCTGAATAATACAAACTATTCAATTCTGAAAATTACTATATGAGTATTTTCAAAATTATATGGATATTTTGACCAAAATATGAATTGCAGTCCAATTGCCTGCCTTTTTTCCTACCTACA